>JADBJO010000359.1:505000-522500 GCA_016801955.1 Conus betulinus | reverse complement strand
ATATACGAAAATGACAAGATTCTCCATTTATAATTGTAATAAAAAAGAAAATATCAAAACAATGTAAGGGAAAGGGATCTGTAAATATTCTCTAGTATATACTACAAGCTCTTTTTGTAATAATTACACAAGTAAAAAGAATCCAAAGCTGGCTGTATGTGAGTACACACACACACACACACACATAGGGGGACACTGTCACTAAATAGATCACTGTAAACCGAGGAACAAAATCAGATATTCAATTTTATCAGAAATTGAAATTCAACTTCTGAGTAACATCACAGTCTGGCACATGCACAGATTGAAATCAATTCCCAAGTGTGACATGACACCAGCAAGACAACATAAAGGGGTTCAATCTCCAAACGCTTTCAGAGGCAACAGCACACGGGTCTGCTTTTTTTCGCTGCGAACTTTCCAGCCCTCATCCCCTCATGCTCCAGATAACAGTTTCCCAGTTACTTTCTTTGCCATAGTTATTCATTACTATCCTTCCTGCAGAAATATCTCCAGCTCCAGTAGACTACAAGCTGTGGGACCATAAGCTCCAACATGTCATATGAGAATGTTTGATAAAAGTGAGGTCCGAAAACATCGCAGGCTAAGGAAGCTTCTGGATTCCATGCTGTTTTAATTATTGTCACACAGTAGAACCTTGTGTTAGTGTCCTGGAAGATGGTGTCTCTGTGAGCTTTGAGTACCATGGGTGTTACAGGCCATTGTTACAGAAGCATCAACTGGTAACAAAACCCCACTTGATGGGCAAGTTCAACTGGCCTGTCCTGGTGACGCCTGTTCAAAGGATCATACTTCCACCTGAGTCATGTGGTACCAAACTATCACACTTGTGTCACCTTACACGTCAATACCAGATTCTTCTGTGGATGTCAAAGTACTCCTAGTAGAACATGGACTAAACTGAAATGCTGCTGGACCATGGTTGCAAGGTCCACTTCTGGTACTCTTCTGGTGCTGTTCATGCCCAAATCCAGTCAACGCAACAAAAAATGATCAACCATATGTAACATGGCATAAAGTCCTTTGGGAATCTGCTCATGACCCCTCATTTTCTGGGTAGAGATTTGAGCCCCTATCAGCATGAAGCCGTTGCCAAATCCGAGTGCATCCAGGGACTTGCTTGTGATAGTTCCGTGCACCAGCAGTCTATTTTTCTCATGGTACTTTCGATCTGCTACGGCCACTGTGTGTCATTTCACTGGTTTACCCAGTCCAATGATAGCAATTCCAGAGTTGGCTGACCATAGACGATAAGAGACAGATTTCTTGTCTCACCACCTGCCTGCTGGTACTAACCTCTCACTACTTCTTATTCTTTGACAGGCACTGCATAGGTCTACAGTAAAATTCTGATCCATTGGCATGTTTGTCTCAGAGCACAGAAGACAACTCATGCTCAAGTTGCATTCTGTGCACAATTTATTCACATCAGATGCAATCATGAGAAAACGGAAAACTCAACCTTGTGCATACACTGCATGTGGCGTATTCTTCATGAGCAAATCAAAACCAGAACAGTGATGTGTAAAACTGGCACAATGGTTGTTCACTGGGGAAAAAAAAAAAAACTTTTCTCCGCTTCTTTCTGTCTTTGTTCTTTGGTTGGTACTCGGAGGTTCAAATTTGGTGATGTTTTTTTTTTCCTACATGCAACCATTTTCACTCCCACTATCGAAGTTCCCACATATTTTATTCTGTCTGGGGATAAAATTATGTATCATTTGGGAGATAATGAAATATCAAAAAAAAACAAACCAAAAAAAATCAATATCCCCTCTGGGGATAAAATCATGTATCATTTGGGTGATAATGAAATACCAAAAAAGCAAAAAAAAAAAAAAAAAAAAAAAAATCAATATTCCAACATTTGTGTGCAAATCATATCACTAACCAGGTGGATTTAGGTAAGCATTTCTATACCAATGTCACCATTGAAAAGGAAATCTAACATTTATATACTAATTTTTTTATACTAGTTTAAGCAATGATAAACATAACTGTTTAACTCATAACACTTGGAGGATAAAAAAAGGAATAACAAAAAGAGCTTCAAATAAAACATACAATTTTACTTCATCATCAGCCACAAACTCAAAAGAATCATCAGGACATGAACAAGACTGGATGACTAGAAAAGAACTGATAACAAAAAAGCAATAAATTAGTACTGTAACACTCATTCTAGATTCAACAATGCACCATCTTAATTTAATCAATACCATATCATACTATCACTGATGAAGAGAATCACAAAGGAACGATAGGCACACTGGTGGTCTTGTTGAACTGAAGCACCAATGTCTCCAACAACTGGGCTTGCTATCCTTTCAATTTCAGTTTTGTTATGGTACAGCTAACCACACACTGCCCTTTCTGGTCTGTCACCATATAGAGAACACAGGAGCTAGACTTAGTTTCTCTAGTGTTGTGTGACTCATGAGGCAGTCAAGGTCCTCAGCCATACTCAATCTTCAGCAGTCTCCAGGTGTTGCCCCAACTTGCATCTTTACCTACTTCAAGATCCCCGTCTGCCTCCTGTTCATCTTGGGCCACCTCTCTTTTTGTGGTCTGTCATATCCATTTAAGAGGTGGTTTGGTTCACAGGTCTTGCCATGGAAAGCCTCCAGTCATGCCCCAACCAGTGGAGTCACCATATCTGCAGTGACAGCTGAGATGTGGAGCTGTTGGTATCTGTCTCTGACCTCTTTATTTGACACAAAGATGATGTGAAAGCCCATGATCTGGGGGTATCCTGGGCATTTACTCTCCTCTTCTGTTCACCTATCTATTGATTTTCTTGTACATTCTTATAGATCTTTCTCATGTTAAAAAGGTAAAATATCAGCCAATCTGTCTTGTGAAATGAAGTTAGCATGGGGACTATGAAATTTCGCATTCTCATGCCACATTGCAAAATTTGATCCTTGTTCACGTCTACTGACCACTGCAGAAATACAGTTTATAAAACAAAATAAAACAAAAACAAAACAACAACAACAGTAACATTGCACATATCTTCTCTTCCCTTTTTGTCTCATTTGTTTCCAACCATCAGATCATGGTACGATTTTCATTTCACCTAAGAAATGTTCAGGATCATGCCATTTTGATCTGAATCACAAGGACGGGAAAACTGTATGTCTACAAACATCTACACATAATATCATAACAGAAATATTTCATGCAAAAATGGGATAAAGGGAGCATGACGGGAAGGATGGGAATGAAGCCGTCTCAAATGATGTCTTCAATTTAGTTACCCAGTGAATCGCTGAAAATGAAAACAGCATGCTCCACTCTCATTTTACAAATCCAAAATGCATTCTTTTCAGTTTCAAGCATTCCTAGTTGATTCAATGATGAAGATGAGCATATGTCACAGTTAATATCGAGCAAGTCTGAATCATGTTCAACAAGTTTTTCACACATCTGACACATCAAATTTCCAAAACATAAAAAGTTTCAGTGACCATATAGCATGTATTAGTTTCTGATATATATTCTAGAAAGTTATGTACATCCATGCATGCACTTCATTAAAATCTTAACAGAATCAAAATGGTTTACATTGTTGCGCAAACCTAAAATGTGTTCTGTTAAAGTACATTTGACTGTGCTGTTCACTCTGAAAGAAAAGGAATACTGCCTGTAGAGTTTTTCATGTCACAAGCATTTGGCTTTCTAACACAGTCTGGTTCAATACACATGATTTCTGCTGTGCCTTTTGCCAAGAGGAGCAAACATTTTTTTCAGACCAATTGACACAGGCTAGAACACCAAGGCTACATCAAAATGTTGTTTTGCTTAGCATAATTATGCGGGGATTGTCTTCAGTCGTGACAAGCTCCTAGCATAACACCATAAATCTACAAAATCCCTCAAAATCAGAGTGTGGCTGTCCATGTAGCGGGGTAATAAAAAAATGGTCAAACACATGTAATGTTCTCATCCCCAGCTGATGCATTGTACCATAGTGTGTTCAAGTGCTTTGGCTGTTTGGATGATACCTCAAGTCTTTTAGCCAGGGCATGACAACAACAACATATCCACCATCTCTAGTTGATGGTGGATTTGTTATTTGTACATCTTCAAATACAGATACTTCATATGAATTACTCTTCATCATGTGACAAATGACAGAAACCTTTGTCTGGTGTATAACAGTAAATACATGGCATATCTAAATAAGTATGAGCCAAAAGCTATGCCATGATAAACTTAACCATGAGGTACATCCTTCAAACATTTTCCTAACACATTTTACATTTTATTCATAGTATTCCTTCCATACCAAAATAATTGAATTCCATCCAAGTTTCTCATGCCCATGCCAGTTTTAAATGTAAGGCATATTTTATTTTTCCTATTCCTAAAAGATTTGCAATTTTGAACAACTCTCCTTCAGTTCATGGTATAATGAATTAAAATGTTGTTTTACCTAAAAGAATTGCAAGCCTAGAACAAATTCTCCTTCCAATTCATGGAGTGACAAACTTAAAAGATTTTCAAACATTGAACAACTCTCCTTCCAATTCATGGAGTAGCAAACTTCTGTTTCCTCTTTCCTAAAATGTCTGCAACCATTCAATAAGCACTCCTTCCAATTAATGGAATAACACACTTAAACAACTCCGCTTCAGATTCATGCAATAACAGACTTCAGTTTCCTTTTACCTGAAAAATCTGCAAGTCTTGAACACGCGCTCACATCCAATTCATTGAATAACAAACTTATGGTTCCTTACACCAAAAAGATCTGCCATTCTTGAACAAGCTCTTCTTCTAATTCATGGAATATCAAATTCAATCGTTAAGTTTGAGTCAGCCCTCCTCGCCACCTTCCTCCCTAATCCCATCCTTCCTCCCAAGCATGTTGAACTTCCATTTTTTTCACCCACTCTTCCAAACATGTTTAATAAAAATTGACAAAACATAAACATGTTTCACTTCAATCTTACACAATCAAGTTGCATTCCATTCTCTTTCAACAAAGCATACTCAGTGCGTCTGAAGAACTTTTTAAAGCATGTTGTATACCAAACCTTTCAGTTCCAAAGCTGATCCTGCTGTACAATTCAACTTTGCCACAGGAAAAAGAAAAATCATCCAAACATTTTACGAAAATTTATTGATACATACCGAAAGGCAAGACAGAAATGTTCCAGTTGTGAAGAACGTTCTGGTTTCAAGAATTCTTTGGCCATCGAAATGTTCAAGGCATCATATGCACAGCTTTACACAATGTCCATCTCCATTTATTTGCAAGCATATTTTTACACTACAGTTATACAAACACAGCCCATAATCAATTTTCATACGAAGATTACAAGTACAAAATAAAAGATAACATTCATTTAATTATATTTATTCCTACCGTTAAAATATTATTATTCTTTTTTTTTTTTAATGGGATAATCTGCAAAACATACTCAGACTCAAAGGAAAAGGACAGAAAGAAATAGTGAACAAAGTGACTTCTTGAGCAATGTCAACACCATGGGTTAGTAATAACATTTTTAACATTCACATTACAGCAATCGAAAGTGCCGGCTGTTTCAAAGGGCAAGACAAGATGGAGAGAACTCATCAGGCACAATGAACACATACCAGACGACGAAAACCACCACTCCTCACCACCCCTTATTATTCTCTGTTTCCATCCCTTTCCTCCAGTCTCTCTGTCTGTCTCCATTTTTTTGGATTACAGTAGGGGATTTACTGAACAGGAAGGGATGAAAGGCCATGCTGTCCGGCTGTCTGGGAGTGCACATGAGAGATTTTATATATAGCATCATTCTTTACTCTTTCAATATGCAGCTAATATTTGTGCGCCGAGAATCAGTTCCAAAGTAATAGCACAGAGGATGGAAAGAAAGGTGGTTTGGGAAAAGGGGAGGGATGAGGTGGGGGATACATTTTATTCATCATAAGGCAATTTCATTATCATATATTTCATTTCCCAGTCATGTGTGTGTGTGTGTGTGTGTGTGTGTGTGTGTGTGTGTGTGTGTGTGTGTGGTGTGTGTTTGTACAAATGCATGTTCATGCATGTGCATGCATTTTCAGTAATACAATATCATTATTCTTATATTATAAATCTCTTATCTCGCTCTATTTCATTCTGGTTACATTTGACCTACTCAATATCCCGCACCTGATTTTAATTCCATTAGAAAACTGTCCTTTTATTACTTAATTTTTTTCCAAGCAAACTATGCCAAGTAATACCGTTTACAGTCACATTTTCAAACAAGAAGTTTATCAACTAATTTCAAAATTGATATATTTTCTTTATAATAAATGTTTAAAAAAAAAGTCCTGATAAGTCACACATACACATGAAGTTCTAAGGTGTTGACAATTTTTCATTAGGAAAATAAATGTCCAGTGCTGTTCAAGTTTCAAATTAAATCATACCAAGCAATAGTCCTTATACCTATAACCTGACAGTTGAATATAACTTTACATGAGAGAAATTCTCCATGAGCAGTTTAAAACTTTGCACACACACACACAGACACACACACAGAGTCCTCCCCTAAAACATACACAAATGGACCATACATACAAAATTGTCAAGTTTGGGTCCTTGCGATTCTTAAGAACACAAGAATTCCTGATTCCATCATTTTGGAGTTAGCGAACTGTCCCTTTTCGGATTAACTAATGACATCAATTAGCACTGTACTGTTAATAATACAAGCTGAAATGAAGAGAACACAACAACATCAGGCACATTAAAGCACAATGCTTTCTTCATTTTCTGTTAACAAGTCACTTTGCAATCAAGTGATTCATCAAACTGTTACATGACCAAAAAAATATACACATCCTGTCCTCATCTTCAGAAGTCAATTCTTTTGACAATCCATAATTATATTTTTATATACATACATGCTACAACATTATATACAGCCCCACTTCTGACTGTGGGTTGTTCCAAAAGCACCAATATAAACAACAAACAATAAAAAGCCAATAATTTCTTTTTTTTTTCCCTGTTGCCTGTCCACAGAACAGCACATGGCAGTAGACAAGCAATGAAGGGTTGAAGCACTTAGCATCCCAACTGAGCACAGAGAAGAAAAGACACATCAGCATTTGTCACTTTTCTTTACTATCATATTGTTTCTGGCTTGAACTTGAGGTAGTTGATCAGCCTCGCTGGCAATGGAAGCTTTGGAATGAACTCTGGCGCAAAAGTTTGAAGAATGCGAATCCGGCACCGATTCTGGAGATCGCCTGTGGTGGGTAGTTTGTAGACTTGAATGTGGTCAATGCTGGTCTCCAAATCATTGAGCACGATGGCCATTCGACTGCCACACACAGACAGCAATGGCATGTAGTTGATGGGGCAGGAATGGAGGGCACAAGTGTAGCGATGGTACTGGATGCAGTGAAGAGTCTGCGTGTTGTCTCCATTCAGGACATAGATGCTGATGTCAATGGGTTGGAACCGCCCGTGCTTTCTTCTCCTTGCAGTGGCATCCGCTTGTAGCCATGACAGCAAAGATCATGTGTCCGTCTCTGGAATACTGCAGCTCCTGCCAAAACATTCTCTCTTTTAGACCAGTGATCTCTTTCTCCCTCTTGTTCAAGTGTACAAGCGTTTGTGTACGTATGCGTGCGTGTGTGCGTGCATGCTTGCGTGCATGTGTGTGTGTGCGTATTGAAGTCCCCTGAGGAAGACCAAAAAGGCTGAAATATTGGGAAAACATCAACTTGGTTGTTGCTTGTTTCTTAGTGTGTGTGTGTGTGTGTGTGTGTGTATGGGTGTGTGTGTATGTGTGTATATATATATATGTGTATATATATGTGTGTGTGTGTGTGTACAGTGCACATGCGTGTGTGTGCACTGTGCACATGTGCGTGTCTGTGCACACAATATGTGTGTGTGCTTGTGCGCGCGCATGGGCGTTACACACTGTGTGTGTGTGTGTGTGTGTGTGTGTGTGTGTGTGTGTGTGTGTGTGTGTGTGTGTGTGTGTGTGTGTGTATGTGTGTGTGTGCGTGCACGTGTAAATTCATGTGAGCATGGGCAAATGCTTATGAATGCTTCAACATATTTGTAGGTTTCAATCTGCACCATCTATGTTACTCTTTTACACTGCAATAATGTGTATTATTTTCCATAATAACATATTTTTACATGATGAAAATGGAATGCTGTCCCCTTACACAATCTGTTACCAGATTCCAGTACCTGCCATTTTCCTTTTCTTCTTTTTCCTCTTTCTTCAGTTTGTTTTGTTGTTACTTATCAAAATGTGTGTATGCTGTTCTGGCAACAACTGCACTTCCTATGGTTTTTTTTTTTTTTTTTTTTTTAGAGTGTGCTGCTAAAAGGCTCTTTATCAAGTGTCTCATCTAAAACACAACCACTCATAGCCACAGTCTGGTGTAGAGAGTAGAAGTAACCCAGCTTGTGTGTTTGTTAAACAACAGAGTTGAGAAGAGAACATCTGCCGTGAGACTGTTATCCACTCCAGCCGTGGTGGGAGGTTGCCCTGTGGACAATGCACTTGCTTACCAGTCTTGCACTATGCAGGTTTTTTTTTTTTTTTCCCAGTCTCACCCGTACAGTCATGGTTTGAATGCTAGTTTGAAATCAGGCAATGTGAAGACATAAAAAACACAAAATTACAAAATGCACAACATATTTATGTATATTAACATACATTTTTTTTAACCCTTGGTGGTGAGAATACCACAGAATTGTAAACTGTGGTGTATCTCTATTTGATACCAAGGGAGCACACAGACACAAACAGCAGTACTTCCCTGACAAGTCTGATCCAGCTGACGAAAGGCCTCAGAGCAGGCAATATGAATGGTTCGACATGTCTTCAAGATAGGTAACAATGGTCCCTATATACTGATAGTGAAGGATTTTATTTTTATATTTCCCTGATTTTTCATTCTCATTTTCTTTCTTTCCGTGTTCCCCCTATCCCCATCCATCTTTTTTAATCAATTTGTTTATTTATGTATTCAATTTTTAAATCTTTGCCTAGTCATTAATATAATGATGAGGAAACTGTAAATCTACACTTGCTTTCCCCCCACACTAAACTGTTCCACATATCAATATTGTCTATTTACACACACATATCTGTCTATATATACTGTGCACAAAAAGAAACGCATATTTTTTTTCGCTGAAAATATTAAGGAAAAGTTTGACAGAAACATGCCCCATATAACAGGGAACTCTGTCCAGTGTGAATATAGTCAGACATAATGAATAGACGTAACAGTAGACTGATACCTTATTTCTTCTGTGGTTGTAGTATCTTGAATGCTAAATGACGCATGAAATGACTGAAATAAAAATATGCGTTTCTTTTTGTGCATAGTATATATAACATATAAATAAATAATAAATGTATGTATATGTACATATATTTTTTTTTTTTTTTTTTTTTTTAAACTGCATTATTTCTCACCATAGCTGATTTCTGGGCAGAGCATGTTGCCAAAGCACAGGGCCACTTATCTTATTTCATTTGGCATACATGCATCCTGGCTTACCTTGTAGTATTTTACCTGTTCATGTTAACTAACACAGATCTGTCAAGAGAAAATCTGCCTCAGGAAACAGTTGTTACGTTTCTTACATATGTGCCAAACACAAACGACACAAAGCACATCATATTGCTCTCAAACTAGCACCTAAAACATCAATGTTCAAATGGACAACTGGGACAGGTTTGGTCAAGAATGTGGTGTGGGTTGTTCTACAGATGACAACAAAGATGAAGAGGAAAAAGAACAACCTGTGCAGGCACTTTACTTTCTAGTTAGGTGCTATTCCCACAAAGTCATCTATCCAGAAGAATTTATTACTGAACGTAACTCTTGAACTGACCTTCAAGTGTGGGCTTAAGCTGGAGCGAAGGTCATCCACCCTGGAATTTGTGGCCAGAACTTCCCATGGGTAACCTCACCAGGCTGAGAGAGTTATCCTCCCCTCGCATGAAGCTTGTCACAGCCAGTCTTGAGCCACAAAACCTCGGATCAAAAGTGAACAGAGCATGATTGTATGGGGGTACAATTTCTGTCAGCAACTCACGATTGTGAAGACTGAAGAGCTGGAAATCAAAGGAGTTGTTGGTGGTGGTGAGGGATGGAATCTTTATCAAACACATGCTGCAATCTGGGCTGATCTCCCCACGCAGAGCTTCATTCACAAACTCCACTGATTTCTTGCCAAAGATGCCGGTGAATTTGTTGATGCTGAGGTCAATGACTCCAAACTGTGTCATGAGGTTACGCACCAGATGAAGCACAACAATGTCACCACGGTAACACAGCACACTTTTCACATGAAAGTTCTGGATGGACGAGAGATGAGCTGGGATGTGGTTGTACTCGAAGTGCTCTGCCATCTTGGTGAACTTGCTCTTGCGGCGGAAAGAGAAGACGGGACCAGACTTGTTGACGTTAATAATCCCTTGGCGGCTGATGCAGAAAGTGGGATTGCACTCTTTGTTTACCGCACATTGCAAGTCATTGTGGTCTCCAAGAAGCCTGCTGCTCCTGAAACAAGAGAGATGCCAGTGAGGTACACACAGTAGGTTGTTGATCACCCTTTCATAACAACACCCTATGAGGGATCTATATCATCTCATTTTAATAAGCACTTCAACTACCATTCCACCTGTTGAAGGTGACCCTACATACAGGTTATTTGGTAAGGCGTAAGCATTACAGCACAGTGTATGAGGCACTTGTTAAGTACATGTGACTGTAATTACACAGTGCTTATTATTACCGGTATTGCTACTATAACCATATTACTGTAACTGTCCTAACTCCTCACTTCCCACTTCCTCTGTAGTAGCATTATTGTTATTATTACTTTTATCATCATTGTTATTACCATTATCATATGATTACACTATCATAAGAATTAGCAGTAGTAGTATAGTAGTAGTTTCTTTATTTCATCATCATTATTATTCTTATTTCCACGCATAACACTCTCTCCCCTTCAGCCTTGGTTCCAACCCATGGCCTTTTTCTTTTTTTTAACCCATTCTAAGAGATAAGACATGGACCAGCCTTCCCGTGATTGTTTAGTGCCAAAGGACCGATCACACTTAAAAAATGTTTAAACTGGAGAGTGATGTACCCAAAGTTAACGATCACCTCTTTTCCTTATTGACACTGTAGCCTTAATTCCTTTTTTCTACTTCATGGACCTGACATGTGCAAATGACAGAGTGTGATGATCAAATTCTCTTTTTTTCCCTCTTAGTGTACATGCACCAGACTGGATTCATGCCCCCTTTCTCCAAACAGTTTTGTTATTTTTCCCTGAAATTTAGGGACACACCCAATCTGCTGTGTCATCTTGCAGACAGAAAATTATGGTAATTGATACTTCATAAAGAGACTGCAGTGAGTGCGTACATTTCTTACTCTGACAAATAGGCTGTGACAAATGCTTGCCAAAGCAGTTGCACCCAAGCCAAGAGGAAACAAAATCCGTTCAACACAACAAACTTTTGCTACAATTGATCTAAAGACACACAACTTAAAAACATAATAGTAACGTAAAAAAAGCAACTTACTAAAAAAATGCTATCAGGCTTGAATAATGGTCATTATCCTTATTTCAATCAGCACTGCCAGTACCTGCATGCCCTGACTTCCACTGGTCAAAGGAACACTGATGGAGGAGCGACCATGGACGTGCGTGCTGCACTTGGCGCTTCATGTTGTACACCACTGCACTGGCTCCCATCAGTCCATAATTGCCATTTTCTTGACTTTCTGCACCCATCCTACGCAACCTGTGGCCAGAAAACATGAACAAATAAATGCGTATGTGAATGAAAACATTTTTTTCTTTAAGCTGATGTGATGATTCTTCTTGTGGAACATGTCCTCTGTACCCATCCTGCACAGCATACAACTTGATGACAGAAGAACAGATGCATTTGTTTAGTTCTTTATTCTTTTCTTTATTCATTATTCCAGACCTTCCAGTAAAAGTCCTTCCAATAATAAACATCTTCAGGTATGTTTTACTGAAGCACACTGGGTTTTGTCTGGATACCAGGTTTAACCTCCACCCCCCTACACTTCCTAATAATGACTTTCTCTCTTTCAAGACACAATTTTCAATGATTTCTGGATGTATTTATTTGCAAGTTCCACTGTTTGTCTTTATTCGTTCATTTACTTATCTATTTATTTCATATGATTTTCTTCATGTCTTAAACATATCGCTAGTAAGTTTCCATCAATAAGTCTACGCCTTTCTTTCTGATCCCCTCCCCCCATTCCTGCCCTCACTTTTTTAAAACCAACATGAAAAAACGTTTTTTTTTTTTTTTTTTTTTTTTTCCTATTCATACTGAAGTAAAACAGACCTAAACATTTGACATATAATCAGTTAAAAACTGATCACTCAGAATAAGTGAGGTGAAGGAGGTTGGAGGAGGAGGAAATCAGGAAAAAATAGGGAATGTGCGGATGAGAAGAAGGGGTAATATATTTCAACATTTCACATTTAACTCAGTCAAGCTGTTAATTCAAAAAGGGTGATGGGAGAGGGTGGAGCCGGGGGTGGGGAAGGTAGAAAGAGGTCAGAGGTCAGGAGGAGGGCACAGGTGGGGAGGAGATACGGCGGTTTCGGAAATATATTTGTGGGGATTTTGTTCATATCTGCACATACGACCCAAGGTGCACACTATCTTTATATATTTACATGTGTGTGTGTGTGTGTGTGTGTGTGTGTGTGTGTGTGTGTGTATGTGTGTGTTCCTGTCCAAGTGAGGGGTTCTTTCAGATAATAATATGATGTCATCAAAAAATCTTATGTCCTGAGGAGATCTGGAAGTGAAAACAAAATGCTGCAAAGTGCAATTGTGTACTTTCCAGTCCTGAAAGCAGCACTTTGAGAATCTTTTTCTTTTTATGAAAAAATCAAATTTTGAGACTTTCGTATCTTTCTCCAATACAGCAACACAATCAGATAAGACTTATCAAATTTTTACTTTCATGTCCTCATAAGGTACGCAAAATGAGACCACCTGTAATGCTGTGCTCTCAAAAGATATGACATACAAAAGGGTGTGAGTGTGTGCATGCATGTGTGTGTATGTGTCTTTATGTGTATCTGTGTGTCTGTGTGTGTGCGTACGTGTCTGTGTGTATCTGTGAATTCACTAGTGTCAGTCAATTAATTGTTCCTGCAAAATCTCACCTATCCCTGTTGCTTTCTGTCTGTCAAATCTGGAGCACAAGCACTCTAGACAGCATAAATCTTCAGAGAATACATTATGAGCCATGCATTCCAGGGTATCTTTAACTATCCAGAAAACCAGTAATTATTTTCTGTCTACTAGTACTGGAAAGCTGCTTATGCCACTAAACAGGAACTCTCCCTAGGTCCTACCCCTTGAGGACCATACCTTCCAACCTAATCATCACAGCAAGTGTGCAAACACACATGTGTGCGTGGTGTGTGCGTGGTGTGTGTATGTGTGCATGCATGCGTGCGTGTGCACGTGTGTATGTGTGCACGTACATGTGTGCATACACACTATAGGAATATTAAACATCAACAAATTAAGTGATCTGTAATGTCCTTGAGACAAGAGGTAATTTTTTTTAATGACAACAAACTTGGCTTTTTCCAATCATACGATTAGATCGTAGACAAGAACTTCAACTCCCTACCAGTGTCAGTTGTTTTAGAAAAAAAATTATCCCCTGCTGGATATTGATCCCAAGATAGCTCCCAGTCAGTAGGTGAGGGATATAAACAATAATGTTACATGGGACCTGTTACCTGCAAGAAAATGGTTATTACTGTGTTCATGGGAGCCCTGTGCACTTCTCTATGTGTGTGTGTGTGTGTGTGTGTGTGTGTGTGTGTGTGTGTGTGTGTGTGTGTGTGTGTGTGTGTGCGTGTGTGTGTGTGTGTGCAAGAGCATGCGCAAAATCTGACAATAAATGATTTTCAGTCAGTCAGTCAGTGAGTGTGTGTGTGTGTGTGTGTGTGTGTGTGTGTGTGTGTGTGTGTGTGTGTGTGTGTGTGTGTGTGGCATGTGTGTGCAAGCGCATACGCAAAATCTGACAATAAATGATTTTCAGTCAGTCAGTCAGTCAGTCAGTCAGTGTGTGTGTGTGTGTGTGTGTGTGTGTGTGTGTGTGTGTGTGTGTGTGTGTGGCATGTGTGTGCAAGTGCATGCGCAAAATCTGACAATAAATGATTTTTAGTCAGTCAGTCAGTCAGTGTGTGTGTGTGTGTGTGTGTGTGTGTGTGTGTGTGTGTGTGTGTGTGTGTGTGTGTGCGCGCGCGTGCGTGCATGTGTATGCGCGCGCACATGTATGCATGTGTGTGTGTGTGTGTTTGCATGTGCATGTGTGCGTGTGTGAATGTGTGTGTGTGTATATGCAAGCTCATACTCACTTTGGTGTGTGTTTGCATGTAAGCAAGCATAAGCAAAGATCTAATAAGTTTAAGTAGCTTGTCTGTCCACAGCTTTGTTACAAAATTTCCTGCCAGAACTTCAGTATATTCCAAATGTGAAGACTTGCAAGGTTGAAACAAAGTCTGCTTTACCAAATCAGCCTGTGATTTGATGGCAATGCATTGTGTGTGTGTCAACAGAATGGGAAGTGGGTATAATTTTCTCTTTCTTTTTCTTTTTGCTGTCTTCAGTGGCATTACCCATCCGTTGCTCATGTCCACTCCTTGCCCACAGTCAAACCCTGGTTTGTTCTGCGGCAGCCCAGGCATCAGCAATCCATTGGAAGCAGTGTATGTCAAGCTGCCATATGGAGTCCACCAAAGGAGACACTGCAACGTTGTTGAGTCACTTCAGTGGTGCTCAGCTCTGCCTGTTCTGAACATGTGCATGACACTGCCTTCTAATTTCTCTACTTATGACAATAACTGCTCAGTTGCAGAGCCAGCACGAATGAGCATCCCCTTCAGAGGGCGCCACCATGTCTATCCAATGACAACCCCCTTAAACTTGTTAATGCCAATGACCTTAACACAAACTTATCAAGGGCACAGATGCAAACAGGGAATCAAAACTGAGGTCACCAATGACAGCACAGCATGAAGTGCCACCGAATCAGACTTTCATTGGTATTGTTATGGATGATCAGTTAGAATGACGCTGATGAAGATGATGCTGTGGAGTTCCACTGTGGTCTGAGACAGTATGGCACAGATCTACTCTATGCTTAGTTTATCATAATAAATCCCCACCATAACACTGACTCAGAAATACAGACACCTGCAGGGTTTGTCATGAAAATTTGAGCAACACTCTGAGATGCATCCTTTATATAGATGAAGCTTGACTGTGTGGTTCCTGTTGAGCCCATAGCAAACTCAACTCATGGTACGACCAGATCAGTGAAGAAAAATCCCACAAAAAACATGGCTCTCATTGGAACTGAACCACAACCCAAAGCCAGGAGTCCATGACAGTAAACACTGTGCTGGGGCAGCTGGTGGATGTGAAAATTTGTTATTTACATTCTGCGGATCCTCCTCGTTGTAAACCTGTATCAGTCAAGTAACTAGGATGCTCTAAGATACTGAACGAATGAATGAACAAACGAAATTTTATTTTACCAGGGTAATGAGATTTAAGCAAATCGCACATGCTTTTTTTTCACCCAGCCCTGGGGACTGAGAACTCTCAAGACATCTGTATGCCAAACTTCATCACAAACTGATAAAATATGGTTACAAACACCAAAGTAGGATGAGTCATGGTAAGTCTTATTTAAAGTAAATCAATTTTAACTGTTTTTGATATTCCAAGCCCATCAGTGGAAATGATTGTATCCATCTACAGAGGCATATCAACTTCTTTACACTCTAACCCTGGGTCAAGATCAGTGAAGGTAACAACTTTCCCTTTATACCCATGTCCCACCTTCTGTGCTACCTCAGAGGCACTGCTCCAACACTGTTCATTCCGACAACTCATCCACTACCATAGCCTGATCCATTCACAACAGCAGCCACAGCATAGGCAATACAGTATAGCAGTCAAAGTGAAGCTGTCATGAGGCAACCCACCAGAAGTGACACTGCGCTGCTGCCAAGTCACTTTATGGTATTCTTTGGGGCCTGTTCTGATCCAACTTATGCAGGGCATCACCTATGAAGCCTCTTACTGATGACAATTGCCTAGTCACGGAGCCAGTGTAAGTGAACTTTCCCTCCAAAGGACATTACCAAGTCTGTCCAACGACAGTCCCCATGAATTTACCAATACCAGTGATCCAACAGAATCAAACTATGGCCACAAATGTGGAGAGACAATCGAAACTGGTTACAGAATTTTGATATACTTTTTTGTAATGCTTATTGAGGAGGTTGAAGTGGATGATGATGATGTTACGGACTTCTATTTGGTCTGAGACTAAATGACAGGGCTGTACTCTACGCTTACTTTCATACTATATCCCAGTATCAACCATGCCAGAGAAATACAGACACCTGCAGTGTTGGTCAGGAAATTTCAGCAGCAACACTCATAGAGATGCATCCATTAAGTAGATGAAACTCTACTGAGTGGTCCAGTCTTCCGAACTGAACCCATAGCAAACTTAACGGTGGGTAGGAGCTTGTTGGGGCTGAAAAATCTCAAAAACAAATGACTCTGATGGGGAGCAAACCAACAAACTGCCTGCAGGAAGTCAGCTATGCTAACCACTTCACCACAGCAGCTAGTACTTTCAGAACTCTCAGTAATACACCTGTTGATCACGTTTACTTAACATTTCACGCAGTTTTTGAAAGGGAGAAGAACAAAATTCTTTTCTTCCCCCAAAATTATCAATGTCTTTAGACACCTTGAAATTTGTTCAGTGGCTTGTAAGAAATCATCAACCATAACAAATATGCATTCAAAAAAATATTAACAAAACCACATGATGACCTTGACTCTATGTCAAAGTTATTCAGGAAAAGTCAAACTTCAACAACTCTTAGCGATGTACCCGTCATCTAATTGCATCACGTTCAGCCCCTTAACGTTCATTTCCCAGACCTAAGCACAAGATCTAATCTAGTTTTACTGACTTTATCACCTAGGACTACCATCAGGGTCAGAATGACGGCCACTTGCTGTAAATATTCAGCGAGTGTATCGATTTAATCCAAGCCAACTTTCCACAGTTTGTAAAACTTACATTTCCATAACAGTTTCTATCACATTTTGATCATAAATGATGTCAAGGTCAAAACGAACAATCAACATCAGTGGATATTCAAATTATAAATAACTGCACTTAACTGGTCCAGCAGTATGCAAGAAATGTATGCGATTCCTGAACCCAACCCCTTCCCACCCCTAACATTCTGCAGAAGAATAGAAAGAACAAACTGAGAAAGAGGGGGTTGGAAAAGGGATGTAGGAGAGACAGAGAGAGACAGAGAGAAGTGGTGCAGCCAGACAGAGAGAGAGAGAGAGTGAGAGAGAAAGCAACA
>JADBJO010000359.1:495000-502500 GCA_016801955.1 Conus betulinus | reverse complement strand
TCCACTCCTCCCTTTACTCCTCCAAAACACACACACACACACACACACACACACACACACAGTGTTCACACACACACAGAGTGTCAGTCAGTGTTGAATCACTTGGCCTTAAAATTTAATTACTTGATTTCGTGAATCAAAGTTATTATACTAGACCGCCAGAGAGAGAGAGAGAGAGAGAGAGAGAGAGAGAGAGAGACACACAGAGAGAGAGAGAGAGAGAGAGAGAGAGAGAGAGAGAGAGAGAGAGAGAGAGAGAGAGAGAGAGAGAGAGACAAGACAAGACAAAATTCTTTATTTACGAGGATAATAGATAAGCACTGACGTACTTTTTTACATCTAGTCCTCGCCCTGAGTAGGGACTACAACAAGCAGTGAAATGAATAATGTAAGAAAGCAAACAAGCCATAATGGAACATCGATTGAAAATAGAAGAGAAATGAACATTAAAAAAAAAAACAAAACAATAATAAACAAACAAATAAAATTAAATAAATAAAAATGAAAATAATAATAATGAAGGGGAAGGAGAGAGTGGGGTGGGAGGTGGGCTGAGCTTGGGAATATCTGGAAATGTACCCCAACGTACAAAAATTAGCAAAAATTAGAGAGAGAGAGAGAGAGAGAGAGAGAGAGAGAGAGAGAGAGAGAGACTGTATACGTGTGTGTGAGTGTGTGTGTGTGTGTGTGTGTGTGTGTGTGTGTTAAAGATTTTCAACAAAACACAGGAACACTTCAGTTTATCAGTCACGTCTGTCAGCTCCTCCAACTCGTTCCGAAGTCCACATGCATATACACGGGCTACTGCGCTGCTATCGATGACGGACATAATGACAGGTAATTTGGCAAATTAACAACAACAAGGCCTTTAGACAAGCCATGCCCTTCTGTACATTAGTAATAAAAACGGTCCGGAATCACGTGAACCACTCTACGTAAAGTTCATGTCAACACATTGTCAGTGCGGGAGTGCGCGACAGTGAGGGGGAAGGGGGGGGGGGGGGGGGGGGGGGGGGGGGGGGGGGGGGCAAAATGGGCAGCCGCCAAGAAAATATGTGAACACTGTTACAGCACAATTACCATCCTCATCAATGACGACAATAATAATAACAACAAAAGTGTTTTTGTAAACCCTTATCTCGTACACACATTGCTGACACACATGCGCTATGCACATTAAAATCTATAAACACGTAGCCCCAGAAGGAATGAATAAATAAATGATTAAAAAAAAAAATTAAGATTTATGAAAAAAAAAAAAAGATTTGAACAGGTTGAGGTGAATCACGTTGGAAAAAGGAAAGTTTCAAGGTCGCCTTAAGAAGTGTCCATGGAGGTTTTCTGTAAAAAGAGGAAGTGACGTTTGTTCTCGCTGAAGGGGCTGTTGGATGGGTGAAGCAGACAAACCAGACAAGAAAGAATTACAGCCCACGATGCGAAAAAGAACGAGGGAATTGTGAAGGACAAATATTTCCGCTTACTGCGAGTGCGCTTTAAGTTGAACATAGTAGGAAACCGACAGGTTGAGCCATGAAATTTTGCGGACAGTGTGCTGTCGAAGTTAACACCAAAGGTTCTTGACCGTCACTAAACAGTGGCAAAATACGTGTTTTGATGAAACTGAATACACTTCAAGGCATCAATGTTAACTATAAAACTATCAGTTAACCTAAAACAGCACGAATTTGAACTCATTTGTAAAACTTTACTTTCATCTGGAGCCGATTTCAAACAGTGTCAGCTTTGTTTTTGTCTGAAGATATTCAGTCACGGCAAGGCACGATTTTGTCATTCAATAAAATCAAGACATACGTACAAAATGTTGTTTGTAGCCCAGCCGACCACGAAGGGCCATATCTGGGCTGTCATCTCGTCGAAATGTGTAAGTGTGTATGTATGCATATACGCATGTGTGCATGTATGTATGCATGTTATGTATGTATGTATGCTGTCATCTTGGCGACATGTACATGTATGTAAAGAATGTGTGTGTGTGTGTGTGTGTGTGTGTGTGTGTGTGTGTGTGTGTGTGTGTGTGTGTGTGTGTGTGTGTGTGTGTGTGTGTGTGTGTGTGTGGTGTGTGTGTGTGTGTGTGTGTGCGTGTGTGTGTGCACGTGTGCGTGCGTGCGTGCGTGCGTTTTAATTTTCTTTAACAATGGATCAGTTAGATTTACAGTTTGTAATTCGATGATTTAAAATTGTTCATGTTCAATGAAAAAAAACTATCTATTCCTTTACTCATTCATTTAAAAAAACAAAAACAAAACAAACAAACAAACAAAAAAACTATCGCACTCCTATTCATGTAACTGGCGGTCAGGCACTGGATTTTATTCTGGAAAGGCCGCGTTGGTCCCACAGCAATTTTAGAGGGAATATGTTATCAGTTCCGGTAAGAACACCCACACACACAGACGCGCGCGCACACACACACACACACTCACACGGAGGAACATACAATCACGATTACTCAGATTCACACTATTTACATACAAACGGTGACTTATGAGTCGAAAGGGCGCGCGTGCGCACACACACAAAGAATACAATCATGATTACTCAGATTCAAGCTGTTTACACACCGTGACATGTGAGGCGAAAATCTCTCTCTCTCTCTCGCTCGCGCGCGCGCGCGCGCGCGCACACACACACACACACAAAACGCGTGCCTGTGCGCACAGGAACAGACAAGTATGATTACTCAGACTCGCTCTGTTTACAAGCCGTCACTTAGAGGCAAAAAGCAATCTTTTTCATTACTAATCTATTGGCTGTTAGGAGAGTGCTTTACAATCATGTGTAAATAGTTTACTTTTGTAAAGACTTGGATGATGATTAATCTCTTATGCATCCTTGAACTGCATGGTCTCTCTCTCTCTCTCTCTCTCTCTCGATTTTGATTCATGCTTTCATACTCGTCGCATTCGCTTTCTTTCCCAGTCCTCAATGATTTCACTTGTTTAAATTACTGGTCTCTTTTTCTTTTCTTTATAACCCCTCTTAAGCCAAGGACTAAAAACTATTCGTGTATGTCGTCGAAGGCTGTTTCACCTTCAGTGAAATCATAGCCCAGCCGACCACACAGGGCCATGGCACTGGCTGTCACCACATGGAGGAAGAAAAACAGTCTTGTCCTACAACAGCAAACAACACCACTGTATTTACATAACCTCATTCGACGACAGCTAAAAACTATTTATGTTATTAAAGCGAATGAATCCAGACTGGGCTGAGTCCGCCAGACTTTCCGTTTTCTCTATCACCATAACACCTTAAAAAAAATTAAAGCCTGGTAAAAACATACTGTGGGGAAAATATAAAAAGGCCTTTAAGACGTATACAGAAACTGCGGAATGAATTTTTATTCTTTATTCTTTCATTCTTATAGCCCGACCGAGCACACCGAATTTCCTCAAGGCTGTCAATACCCAAGGGCGGCAAAACGGGTTACATCTTGGAAAAGCAGCAAACAACAACGGCTAACGTGATCAACAAAGAACAAAAACAATCAGTGACATCGTGGCTGAAGCACTGACGTAAGTCTAGGCTGCGCAGAGTAGTACGCAACGCACTCCCCTTATCTTTTTTTTTCCGACCCCAGATTAATGGGGGGAAAAAACTGCGACAAAAATGCATACAAAGGCCATACAGACAAGTAGACACGGCAGAATGGGAAGCTTGTGTTCGCTCTTCGCAGTGTGCAGAATTCGTTCGTCCTACCTGGTCGCCAAATTACAGTAAACAAAGGAAGAAAAAGCTAGCTGGTATATCATAAACTGTGACCTGAAAGGAGGTGGAAATGAGTTTCCAGAACAAAGACCGGAAAATGGTCCGCAAAGGAAGGAAAAGACCAAACGAGTGCAAATACAAGAAGGTAAAACAACAACAACATCATCAAAGCACAGTCAAGGAAAGCAACAGAAAAGAGTAAATTACATACACATAACTTCTAGAAGGCTAGTTGCAAAGTGAAACGACTGCAGGCGGAAATCTAAACAAATCTTAATAAATGTCAGCGAACCGCCCAGAGAAACGTGGACAAACGAGTCATCAGGTTGTCTTGTGACTCGTTTGTCCACGTTTCTCTGGGCGGTTCGCTGACATTATTTAAGATTTTCTAGAAGGCTGGGAAGCAGTCTGCACTGAAGAAGGCCCTAGCACCCTATGGGGGACGTAGACTGAACAGGCTGTGTCCATTCGACAGTCTCTAAAGTCTCGTTGTTACAAAAGGTACCTAGTCGTAAGACTGCAACAAAAAACCTGGCATGTTACGAACTGTTAACAACATAATGAACTATAAAGCAGTTGTGGAATAGACAGGTGAAAATCAACACTGGCAGAAAACACACATCAGCACACACCACACACGAACAGTGGATGACAGCAGAGAAAGATAAACACTTGAAAAGAGGAGAGTCAAAGAAACGGCAGTCTCATGGCTGACGAACATCAGCTTACCTACAGACAGTATTAATTACTGCGGGCATTCGTTATCAATCTATCTGTTTATCTTTATCTATCTGTTTATCTATCTGTCTGTCTAGCTACCTACCAATCTGTCTATCTATATTGCCTTGCCCCAATTCTCTCTAGAGCCCCACCCTCTCGCCCTGCCCAGCCAGAGCTAACATAGTAAAGTCTCTGTGTAGATGCGTGAATGCACACGCCGGCATGCCCGTGTTTTTTCCCCTCTCTAAATACCCCAAATCGCAATGGGTCCTCTTTGAATACCTGTGACCTGTTTCCACCAGGTCTGGCACAGGCGGATGACGGGACGGTCAATAATAACATCCGTGGTTTTAGATGAACAACAATTCCACTGTTACCGAAGTCGGTGCTGATCAATGGCAACATCCAGTGTGCTGGCACTCCCTTTTATTCCCTTCTCCCCCCTCCCCCGCCCCCAAACTCCCACCACTTCCCTTCTCCGCTGTCTCACACACTATTCGTCACTCCATTACACCCTTTCCTCTTTCCAGAATAACAAGAGACTGGAGTGGATCGATGGACAATTGGTGTTAATGATTTTTCCTTGTTCTACACGACACCCAGGCCCCTTCGCGCGTGTAGGCTGCCCCTTCTTTCTGTTCCTTTCTTCAGAAACTGCCCCACCCCCTATCTCACACAACCTGCTTCCTTCCTCCAGCTCATCTCCCTCCCTCTCTCTGTGTGTGTGTGTGTGTGTGTGTGTGTGTGTGTGTGTGTGTGTGTGTGTGTGTGAGAGAGAGAGAGAGAGAGAGAGAGAGAGAGAGAGA
The DNA here is from genome assembly GCA_016801955.1 of Conus betulinus. Taxonomy (NCBI): domain Eukaryota; kingdom Metazoa; phylum Mollusca; class Gastropoda; order Neogastropoda; family Conidae; genus Conus; species Conus betulinus. The sequence goes on along the minus strand of JADBJO010000359.1, from coordinate 497,245 downwards.
GAGAGAGAGAGAGAGAGAGAGAGTGTGTGTGTGTGTGTGTGTGTGTGTGTGTGTGTGTGTGCGTGCGCGCGCGCGGTCATATGCACACACATGGTGTATAAATGTGTTTTTTTTTTGTTGTTTGTTTTTTTTTAATAAAGCATATACGAATGTGTGTCCGCAGTGTTTGAAATTACATGAAGTCGGACACAACCACTTTTAGGCAGACACCGTAAACATCTCGTTCAGAGCTGGTCCACTAAATGTGGCTTATACACACGGGCTACTGCGCTGCTTTCGATGACGGACACAATGACATGTGTTTATTAAACGGGGTAAACTTATGCATATGCGGAATCAGTCTGAGCATGGTAACAGTCTCGATATACTTCCCCTCTCCCAAGCCTCCTTCCACTCCCCATCCCCACCCTCTTTCGGTTGGCTGGGCTGTAAACACCACTCCTAACTCCACTCTCTTCTTCCGGTTGTCTGGGCCGTAAGCAAAACAAAAGCGAAACTCTGTGTGTGTGTGTGTGTGTGTGTGTGTGTGTGTGTGTGTTCATTATGCGTGCACACGTGTGTATGTGCATGCGGGGAGTACACAACGGAGAATCAGCATGGTGAACGTAGCTATCATGGTGAAGCATTGATATGCATGCCGATGTTGAAGTTTTACCATGATAACGACGAGTGGGCACAATAAAAATATCCACTGACCACACAACACCGCTAACGCTCATCAGCACTATTACTGTTATTCACTTGGGAGTCATTTGCAATTGACTGGAGTGCATATTCATGCCCTGTGTGGTAATGCCATTGGACAAACCTAATGGGTAAATGGAGAAGAGGGCGTGGGGGTAAGGGAGGGTGGGCATGCATAGTTTCCACGGGCATGGTGGGACATGCGTTGCATTGGATGTATGTGGCTGTACACCAAATATAAATGCGTCTAGGTCTTGCTTAAAAAGTCGAGTATTTATAGACTTGCACAATTCATTGTCCTGGAAATTTTCATTGTGTCTGAAAGTTGATTCTCCTCGTTTCCTTTCATATGGCCATCAAGGCACAAGCCAGGTGGTTCCAAGCAGACAAATAAAAATCAAAGGAATGGGACTATGCGCAAAGATAGGGTCACGAGTGAGTGCGAGAGCTTGAAATGTGACATCCGCTACGGCCAGGGGAAGGTCATGTATATGAAGATTGTGAATGATGTCATCGGTGGAAAAAAAAAAAGTGAACTGATTGGGGAGGGGGGGGGGGGGGGGGGGGGGGGGGGACTGTTCTTTTGATTTTTGATCGATTATCTATATAATATCTGATGCTGGCGCAAACATATGCTAGGCCTTAAAACGCTTACGTGATTATATATAGTGATTTAGTGCAAAAATCCTAACTGTGGCGTGTGGCCTGAAACTGTCGCGACCTGTTCCAGATAGTATGGGCCTCCAGTCGCGGGAAAGGTTACAGTAGTCGGCGAACGGCGCTGCGTATTTTCACAATGTAAACAAATAAAAGTGACAGAGATGAAAAGGAAAGCCGGATAAAGCTCAAACAACTAATAACTTTCGTTGCCTTTACACAAGAGCTGGTGGCCAGAAAAGAAATCTGTCTAATCCCAATACACCGTAACTAGAGTCGTCCTCAGAGTCGGAGGGGGTAGGAGGAGGCGTTTTCCGCTTCGCGGAGTGTTGACACTGCGTTTTTGCCGACGGCATTGCAGGAAATTGAGAATGAAGCTCCTTGAAGGCGCAAGCTCATATCTCCTCATATTCCCCCTCCCATGAATTTAGATTAAAAACAAAATGCGTCATTTGTAACTTGATGTGTGCAAATACTTCTTCCAAAATAAGCCATTGTCCCCCCCCCCCCCCCCCCCCCGGCTCACGATGAATTCCGATAGAGATCTGTGACTTGGTGTACGCTAATGCTTCCTGCTACTAAAGAAGAGGTCATTCCATGCAGGTACTAACAAAATAACACACACGCGGTACATTCTTTAGGGATAATTTTTGTCATAATTATGATGACAACAATGAAGGACGATGCCCTGTAACGAATAAGAGTAAGAGATGAAGCATCGCTTTATACATACACCATGAATTACATCTTTCTGTTGTATAAGACACGGTTACATATGTTTCCACGTTGCAGACGATACTAAGGATTGTCGTTTTGCTATATGAAGAGCTTATTAGGCTTGTGACTCGGTAGGCCTTCTTTACTTTGCTTTCTTAAGTGAAGCTTTCCCATATATATACAAGGA
>JADBJO010000359.1:457500-490000 GCA_016801955.1 Conus betulinus | reverse complement strand
CTACAATTACATATAATTATACAAAATTCAAAACCGCATGGACAGTACAGTCACGTCAGCACACAAGTCCCCACAAGTCGATAATATCACGTAGCTTCAAGGTGCAGGAGACAAAAATAATTATTGGAGGTATATTTAGCGGAGGTCCGTTGTAAATGTCTCGCAGTAAAACGTACAAACAGGCAATATAACACGCGAACAACAGGTTAGAAAGTAGTTGAAGGACTCTGAGTTGATCGACAAAATTGACGACATGGGTGAAATTGAAAGTTAACGAAGCTGACAAAGCTGAACAGGTTGAAAAAGGTTGTTAAGGTTGAAAAGTTTGATTGGGTTGAAATGGTTGACAAAGGTTGAATTATCGCCCGAAAATCTTTGTACCTACGTGTCCAAAAATATCTTGTTCCTAGGCGAATTTTCTTGACGTTCAAACAAAAACCATGGAGGTGTACGTTCGATGAAGATGGTGCTCCCAGCTGGAATGAATTTTTTTGATAAACATCCATTATGTTTTTTTTTCTCTCTCTCTCTCTCTGTCTCTCTCTCTCTCTCTCTCTCTCTCTCTTTTTTTTTTTTTTTTTGTTTGTGTTGTTTCTTCGTGAAGATCTTTCTTTTTCCCATTATGATGATACGATGAGATAATCTCAAGACGAAAACAGCAGACACCAGACAAGAGCTTGACACAGACCATTATCTTCACCCGAATTTTTCTTCCTTCGTTGCTTCTCGGCGACACTCACATCCAATCAAAACAGGTTGCGAAGAAAATCGCCACACAGTCTGACATGTGGCAATAAATATTATCGTTCATATCTTAAAAACATGCCTCTTGGCGTATGTTTTTAATTTGAAGTTTAGATTCCCACTCATTTCCGGAAGCTGTAATAAAGATTTAGGAGAAAAAATCCACAAAAAACTTGTTCTTATAACATGAACAGTTTTAAACACAAAAGTAACCCGAGTTCAACGTCATCACATTCCCATAATCCCTTTCCAGTAAAACAATGCCATGTGGTTTTATCCATATTTCAAAATATGTACACGTGCCAACACATGTACAGCCGACGGCAAAGAGTCCTGCAACATTACAGAACAGACGGGGATGGGGTGGGGGGGTGGGGGGTGGGTGCAGGGGGATACGAACAGCGTGAAAATGACACTGAGAGCACTTGGAAGATGTGAGCGAAAAACAAGAATCAATAAACCTGATTATCATAGGACCTGTGATTTAAGGGAAAAGCGCCTTTATAGAGAATAAGCTATCTGATTTGTCCAGTGAAATTAGATTAGTGGGTTTTAATCACGAGTATGGCAGAACGGCGGGAACAATTCTTAACACCCACTGAAAAATATCTGTTTTGGTGGGGCGGAAGAGGGGGGGGGGGGAACTCGATTATGAAGGAAATGATCTCAAAAGAGAGAGAGAGAGAGAGAGAGAGAGAGAGAGAGAGAGAGAGAGAGACAGACAGACAGACAGACAGACAGACACACGGACAGATAGAGAATAAAGAAGGGTTGGAGTGAGATAATTTTGTGGTCCATGCATGAAGAGTGCCAGTCAGTCTTTGAAGAAAGGCGAAGAAGTCTTAGTCTTAGTTTTTTTTTTAGCTCTAGATGTAGGTGAAGACAGTACGAAAAAAAAAAACAAACAAAGAAAGAAAATAGAAACAGTAACTTACACAGTGAGTTTTTCCCCAGCAACATCTGCATGCTGTGACGTGCAACAAGGAAGTGAGCGCTGTTACAAATAGAAACAGAATTTTTGTGTTATGTGCAAAATAAGAGAGAGAGAGAGAGACCTGTGTGTGCACGCGTATAAGCTTGCGCGTGCGCGTCTCTCTCTCTCTCTGTGCGCGCGCGCGTGTGTACGTGTGTGTGTGTGTGTGTGTGTGTGTGTGTGTGTGTGTGTGTGTGTGTGTGTGTGTGTGTAATCAGGTAAGAGTAGAAAAGCGTTTCAAAGTCAAAAAGGATTTGGTAGAATAGTTTTCTTGTGTTTTACTGCCATCATTGTTCTTTCTGACTTGAAATCATACGCACACATTGCACGCTGTGCAGGATTATTCTTTGTTCTTAATCTTTTTTGAAGAGAAGATGTGTGATACCCCCGTTGTGCATCAACGAATAGGCCTACCAATGTGACAGCGAAAGAAACAAACAAAACATTTGAGTGCCAAGCCTGACTTTTTCATCGGCACAGTCACAAATCAGTTCTTCGAATGAGACTATAAACCGAGGTTCCGCGTGTGAACGCATGCATAACATCTCGCACACACGTAAAATCCCATCACCAACTTTCGGAAGAGAAGGCCAGTTTGGCCGTTGGTATGGATGACACGTTACACATAGCATGCACCCTACGTGGGAAATGGAAAGAATGAAGGAAGTAAGGAAATTGAATGAACCGATACTGAACGATTTTGACTGGATGACACGGAAAATGACTGAATGAAGCGCCATCTAGCAGCTCTTCAGTCGGCACTACCCAGTTAGGCAGTCCGTTGTGTAAAAACGAGTGTGTATTGTAAAGCGCTTAGAGTTTGGTCTCTAGCCGAGGATAGGCGCTACATAAGTATTCATAATAATGATAATAACAAACACGAAAAATCACATTCATATCCAGTTTGAACACCCATGTGGTGATCAAATGATCTGCAACATGAGTTTTGCTGTCATTTTAAAGAAAAAAAAAAAGGAGTGGTAACAACAACAACAATAAACACTTATAATAAAAACCACAATTATGGATTTAGGGTAAGGTGCACTCTAAACACTAGCACGGTTTTTCTTAACATGCCACCATCGATGTCTATGTCTCCGACAACCGACTTGGCCTTGGAAACTGAAAGACGACACCGGGTGCACCTGTCTGTCAGTCCTTCATCTGATATACGTTTTGTCTGATCTTGCACAGGCATGCATAAAGAGAGACAGAAAAGAATGATGGCACACAGACAGGGCGAAAGGGCAACAAGAAGAAAGAAGAAGAAGAAGAAGAAGAAGAAGAAGAGAGAGAGAGAGAGAGAGAGAGAGAGAGAGAGAGAGAGAGAGAGAGAGAGAGAGATGACATGACATGACATGACACCTGTGATAAAAGTTTTCATTATTTTGAGCTGGAGTCTTAGAGAACGCCTTTCAGTCATCATACTTCAACCCTGTGCATATCTAGACGGTTTTCAACTTAATTTCGATGTAACTTTTGGGATAATATATAGACACCATTCCGCTCTTCTCTTTTCCCTACATAATAGCGCTTGCAAAACAACAACAATAACAACAATGAAATATATTAGCAATCGAAAAAGGACAGATACTGTTCAGTCCCAATTGATGATTTTTTTTTTCTTGTCTTTTCTTTCTTTCTTTCTCCCTTCATCATCTTTTTAAAAACTCCTCCGCTTACTGCGTGTGCTTTGACCTTCTTGTGTCTAAGCATCCAGTCTGGTGACGTCAGCTGGGCCCCATCACTTTCCATTCGTCGATCCACCCCTTTCTCCGTTGTCATGATCAAACCTGACCCTCTGATCTTTCTCACTCACCCCTTGCTCTTTCACTGCACGCCGCGCTCATACAAAGATCATAGCAAAGAAAACGTGACATTTCTCTTTGATCACACAACGTTCTCTTCCCTCCTCTCTGACCTCTCTCCTATCTCCCCTCCCACGTTCTCGTCCTTGCCGTTCCAAATTAACTCTTCTTCCCCCCACCCCCACTCCCCTTCCTCCTTTCCCATCACCCCCACCTTGTTCATCAACACTACCCACACACACACGCATCACTCACCCACGTGTTTTGTCCGCCAGTTTTGACGACAATGCCATCCGCCCACGCACACACACAAGCAAGCGCGCGAACAACAAGCAATAAGTGCCCCCCAAAAACACCCGCGCTCTTTTGCCACTGGTGGATGAGGTTCTGAAACCCTTCGCCCACGTCAAAGGATGACGGCAAATGTACTCAATGCTTGTGGTATGTGAGAGCGGAAAGAGGCAGCAGTAGTGGTTGTGGTGGCGACCGCTGGTGGGGTCGGGTGGAGCCGGTGAGCGATGGTGGTGTCATGTCTCCGGCACAAATTGGCTTGTGCAGACGGCACCCCCCTCCCGCTCCGCTCCCGATCCTTCCACACCCATTTCCCCTCTCCAGTCCTCAATGCGTCTTCCCTCTCTCATAGTTGTCACTTCGCTTTACATAGGTCTATAGTTGTGTCGGTTATGACTGCACTTTCTCTGCAAAAACCTGTAATAACGTCTCTCTCTGACTCTGTGTGTGTGTGTGTGTGTGTGTGTGTGCGTGCATGCGTGCGTGCGTGCGTGCGTGCATGCATGTATGCAAACCCACACATCTCGCCTGCGTTTGTCAGCCACTTTTTTTTTTTACCCCCCCCCCCCCCCCCCCCACACACACACACACACACTACACACGACGATCCCCCCCTCCCCCCCACAAAAACATGCGCGCACACGTTAGCATGTACCACTCGTACTCTTGTAAAAGTAACTACCCCCTCTACGACTCTCTATGCATGCCCATTATCCTTGTGAATGTGCAGCACAGCTATATACATCTTATTATTCAGAAGTGAAGTGTGGCAGACGTTTGGGGGTTTCATATACTGGGACTGTGTGTAAAACTAAAAAGTCATAACTATGAATGTCAAGACTTAAACCACAGCAATGTGTTCGACGGGCTGCGACAATGGCATTCGGAGCTTAGTCTGATGACCACTTAGTAGGATAACCACTTAACTCTACTTTCTTATATATCCGAGTTTCATGTTATCTTTTTTTTTCTTTTTTCTTTCTTTCTCCCCCCCCTCTCTCTCTCTCTCTCTCTCTCTCTGACTAGGTTCTGTCGTCACTGTGTTCGCCTGAGAAATAAACATGAAGTATATTTCTATATAACAAACAATTTTCGTGTTTCATACTTGCAATCCGGTTACCATTTTACGGTCACCTTAACTGCATGATTGCGTGCAAGGTCATGCTTCATTTGCATTCTAGCCGCTGATCTGTTATAATATAAAACTTTATATAAGTTATTTACTGTGATTGCACTTTTAACTCAAAATAAGCCAATAATAAGATCACAATTAAAAAAAAAAAAACTATGACGAGAGAGAGAGAGAGAGAGAGAGAGAGAGAGAGAGAGAGAGAGAGAAAGGGGGGGGGGGGGGCAGAGAGAGACAGAGTAAAACTGATTACACACACACACACACACACACACAACACACACACACACACACGCACGCACGCACGCACACACACATGCATGATCTCAAAGACATACACTCACAAGCGCGTGATTTCCACGTGAAAGTGGCAGAAATTACATGCTATGAAATTTGAGTTGGAAATCACCATGAAATGTTCGACTAATCATTACAAAATAACAGAACATATATGTTTGTGAAGAACGCTCCTGCACATGTACGTGTACGCATGTATGAGCACGCATGTTGCGTTAAAGCGCGCATGTGTGTTTAGCCTACATCAAATAGGTGTGCACTGTACACTTATCTATAAGTGGTTCGTGTTTTTTTGTGTAAGCAAGCATCTAGCGCCGGACCATCAAAGACAAAGAAACAACTCTCTCCATGTTGATCCTCCCTCTCTCCTCCCTCTCTGAAATATATGAAATAAAATGAAACAAATAATAATGATAAAATGAAATAAGATTAAGAAAAATAAAACGAGCTCCAAGCCCTCAGAAAATGAAAAGGCTACAGTTAAAATCATGCATCGCCACCATACGCCTAACTTTACAGGTAAGAGCAGCTTAAACTTTTTTTTTTAATTCTTTATTTTCAGAATTACAGACTTTGAATGATACACTCTCAGACTGAGAAGCTAGTGAAAGTATTGCGTACCGTGTGCAGAACAACTACACATGCGATAAAATAACTCGATGGCTGGACTTTTACTTTGTCAAGAGAACCACAGGCCGCATTTTCCAAGACTTCTCAGTCCATGGGAATCGAATGCTGCACTGCCAGAGACTTCTTGACGTCAAACAGAACTCGTGCACCAGTAACTGCTCTCTCAGAGACTTCCATCAGTAAACAAGGTATTTCAGATGGACTCGTACACTGGATTCTCAGACACTTCTCAGTCAGTCAGATGCATTCATGGATCAGTCTCTACAGAACTCATGGACTGGATTCTCTGAGACTTCTCAGTCAATCAGCAAGACTCGTTGACTGAGTTTTCGTCATCTCTCAGACCACAAGATCAACGGGCTGGACTCTCAGAGACTTTAAAGTCAACAGGTCTCTCACACGCTGGACTCGCGGAGACTTTTTTTGTCTATCAAAACAACATGAGACAACCAAAGTCTCACTGACTCGTTCTACCGAAAGAGCCGTTCTGAACGGGAGAACAAACACGGCAAGGTTTCATGCACATCCGTCGGAACAGCCTGACATTCATATTGCGCTGTAACTAGAACTGTTAAGCGCCGATCTCCCCTCCCCCAAAAGCTACATGCAATCGCTGGGAGAACCCGTCAGGTCGGGGTGCACGCAGCATGGCACAAGCGAAAATACCTCGCCGACGTTAACAAGCACATCGATTGCATCAAGTCCAATAACGGATACATTCCTCCCTCACCTGCTACACGGCTCCAGACGTGCACGTCCTTTTCCTCCACTGTTTTCAGATCATCCTAGATCCTTTGCCAGTCACAGCCAAACCGAGATGCAGACACCACGGTGCCACACACGACCCACAGACGTTGGAGCGACGGCCGTGCCAGCCTCCTCCGCCAGCATGGTCGCTCGAACTCCTTGTGCCTTCCCTCTCGGCCCTCCCTTCGCTTTCCTCCCTCCCCGTATAGACTCGTCCCCCCTCCCTTCACCCCTCCCCCGCCTCAGCCCTCGGATCAAAACAGTTCCTCCGAATAGGCGCTTGAAATAAACAAGTATTATCATGATCTCTTAAACATCTCAATAGTGCTGTCAAAGAACAACAAACGATAGTGTGCGTGCGTGCCACTAACATGAGAGACAGGGGGTGGAGAGAAAGAGGAAGGGAGGGTGGGACGGGGAGGTGAGAGAGAGAGAGAGAGAGAGAGAGAGAGGGGGGGGTCTGCAACACTCTTCTGTGTGTGTGTGTGTGTGTGTGTGTGTGTGTGAGAGAGAGAGAGAGAGAGAGAGAGAGAGAGAGAGAGAGAGAGAGAGAGAGAGAGACAGTCTGACACTCCTGGACGTGTGTGTGTGTGTGTGTGTGTGTGTGTGTGTGTGTGTGTGTGTGTGAGAGTGTGTGTGTGTGAGAGTGAGAGAGAGAGAGAGAGAGAGAGAGAGAGAGAGAGAGAGATGAAGAGGGTGGGATGGGGGGGGTGGTTATACAGCTTCCCTATAAACCGCCACTAAAGTGAATGTTACCTTCATATGTCACAATCTAGTTCGTCATAATAATCGATTCCAGTTCTGCGCACATTAACACAAAGGTCAGTCAGGCTCTGGTGGAAAACCTGGAACTCGAGCATATCTATTGGAAATACGACTCTAAAGAAATGGGTTCTTTCTTTCTTTCCCAATCTATATTTTGCATCCGGTCGCATGTCAACATGTTCTCGGATCGTAATCTTTCGACTGAGACGGTAATCCGAAGATCCTGAGCGCAAAAAAAAGAATCCACAGCACTTGTTGCTTCTGTCAAAAGTTTTAAAAAAAAAAAAAAAAAAAAGTCACGCTTGCAGGAGAGGGATGGGTAATGAAGGGGAGGGGTGGTGGTGGCACCATACATACTACGGCAGCACGCACCCCTCAGGGTGGAGAGCAGCTCTCACGCATGTCAGTCAGACGATTCAATATGGCACAGTGTCTGATAACGACTGCATGTCCGTGTTCTCATTCTACAGGGAGACCTGGTCACGTATCTTAAAACAGCGACTGCTAAAGCCAGCATATAAGAGGAGCTTTTCTATTTTTTTCCATTTTTGTTCTTTCTTGGAAACCACACAAGTTTGAGGAAAGAGAGAGAGAGAGAGAGAGAGAGAGAGAGAGAGAGAGAGAGAGAGAGAGAGAGAGAGAGAGAGAGAATTTCTACTTAGCCTCCCCCCTCCCCCGTTCGATCATGTACGAAATAACGCGCGGCGATCTGAGATCATCTGAGTCCCACACTCCTATTTCAACGACAGTCCATTACACGCAGAAGAGGAGGACTCTCTGGCTGGCGTGTATTGCCTTTCGCTTTCAGACATGACATTAGCAAAACATACCGCAATCCGCTAAGTAAGCTCAATCCTGTACTGCAAAGTGATGCATCAAAATTTCAAAAAATCGAGATAAAAAAAAAAAAAAAATCTGATTTAAAAAACTATCCTTCAAATGTATGAAATCAAAGGCTATAATCTGCTGATCCGTTCGATTATAACAGATATCATCGTGATCCCTCAATACTGACGAATGCCATGCCATTATCAAGTCTGTAGCGTACAATACCCGGTATTTCCATTCAAACAAAACAGAAATATGACAACAACAACAACAACAACACAATAACCATTAGCAAACAAACGAACAAAGTAACCTAGTGGTTACGTAAGTTACAGGCTCTGTTTTATAGAGGATTATCTCTCCCCGCGTGCGTATGTGCATGCATGCGTGTGCGTGTGCGTGTGTGTGTGTGTGTGTGTGTGTGCACGCGCGCGCGCGCGTGCGTGTATACTGATGTACGCATGGGCAGATACCTAATTGAAGGATGTGGTACCTACTCGCCACTACCAAAATCCACGTATCCATTTAAGAAACTAGCCCACAGACGTTAAGTGGTTGAGGGAAAGGTCGCTTACTGTCAACTTGCGATCCACCTGCTGCCGTCCATGCACTTCAAAGTACTCGGAAAACGAATCATGAAACCCATCAATCATGCTATTTGGTTTCTTTTTTTTTCTTTCACGCCTAGATGTACTCACTGGCCATCGACTTTTACTGATAGTAACAACTGATCAGTCATAGTTATTAAGTATTGACGATCAACGTTTTCTAGCAAGAGAGTTATACCTTATGTTTTAACTGACACAAGTTCCTCAGATTTGTAGCAGAAACTGTACAACATATTGCATCTGAAGACTGCCAGGCACGCCGCGTCACTGCCGATATTACTTCCAGAAAAAAAAAAAAAAAATTCTCCGTTCAACGAGTCTTTCTTCTTCTGCGTACGCAGGCTGATACTCCTGCGAACACTCCCTATATAGACAGACAAGTATTAATCCCATGTACCCAACAAAGGGAGTGGAGTTCTGTGTGTATGGCCGCTTTTTTTTTTTTTTATCCCGCATTAAGGCAGCCATACTCCATCTTCAGGGAAGGTGCATGCTATGTGTAACGTGTCATCCATACCAACGGCCAAACTGGCCTTCTCTTCCGAAAGTTGGTGATAGGATTTTACGTGTGTGCAAGATGTTATGCGTGCTTTCACACACGGAACCTCGGTTTATAGTCTCATTCGAAGGACTGTATGGGAAATGGAGTCAAAACTAATGTTAAGTCCGAGGGAAAAAAAATCCCCCTGTATCGGAACGGCCCGGCGGAGATTCGAACCCCGAACCCCTTGGCCGGAATAGCTCAGTTGGTAGAGCACCGGACTCGTTAGTCCGGCGCTCTACCAACCGAGCTATTCCGGCCCCGTCAACGAGACCAATAATGGGAGGAGATCCCTCTTTGCCAAGGATGGTGATGACGACAAAATTATTTTCTTTGTCACCAAAGACGCTATCAGGAGACTGAGTACTTCAGAAGCCGTGAATGAACAGCATGTTTGGTCTCATCAGCGGTGTTCACTCGGCTCTTCGCTGGTCATGTCTTCCAGTTTGACACGATGACACCGACTGTATGCCCTTCTCCCCCGAATGAATCACATGAAACATGCATCAGGTTATTCCAGGTCCTCAAGCCTTTGTCCCGAGGACAGGACGAATGGCTTGAACCAGCTTCTGTATCAGAAGGCTTTGAGCATGTATATCGTAGAGCAATCAGAGTCTAGTTCCCAGAGACCACTATATCAAGCTAAATCGCTAAATACAGCCAAAGCATTTGGAAATTGGTACAAAAAATTGAGGTTGACTACATCGAAAATGCTGGAATCAGAAAGTCTGCCAAACGGCTCGTTCGAGCCAGCTGCTCGTCCGGAGGAAGCCTGATTTTCGTTGTTGCAGAAAGACAACCAGACACTAGGATTAATCGGCTGTCATTTGACTTCATCTGAATTTGGTTTGACAATATTTCACCAGTGTTCTCTAGGGCATGTTTATAATTACTTTCATCAGAGGGACCCAAAGAAGTTCCCTAACGAACAACCCGGAGATTTACCACTCTGCATTCAACAAGAGAGGTTGCGGTACCTATCCAACATCTACAGAATTATTGTTCTCAAGGACCAGCAAAACGACCGTTGAGGAACAAAATAATGCTGAGGGAAGCCTGCGTACAGCAGTGCATACCGTCAGTTAAGGAAAACAACTAAGGCTTTCTTGACATCTGCCAGGCGGCTGGAGATGAAGATAAATGAATTCATCAATCAGTCGAGTTGCTGCTTGTGCGGTGACTGCAACGTAGTAGCAAGATGCTCGTTCTCATAACCTACAAACAGCATATTCAGTTTACACCCCTACTTTCCCTGGCCTGATATGTGTGGCGCGCGTGTGTGTGTATGTGTGTGGTTGATAGCAATTTCATCCATCTAGTATCTGTGATGACTTCTGATGTGTATTAAATACCTGCTCTTCGTGTGAAGAGATTATGACGGCCAAATGGTTGTAAATCTTTGATAGCACATTTATGACGGCGGTGACAGAAACGCGCATTGGGAAACGACGAATCGGGTCCTACCTGCATGAAAGGCGTGGGGAAGAGAGGGCAAGAATCGTTACAAACAATCTCTGCCACAGTCTTAGGACAAAGATAAGAAAAGAAGACGGAATACAGGGAACAGCCAGGAAGACACAGAGGAGAAGGAGGGCAGAATCTATCAGATCGACAAAGTTCCGCCAAATCAGGATTTTTGTCAGAGACAAAGTGGCAAGAAAAAGAACATTGGAGTACAGTATTTGTACATAATTCCAGTCTGTCAAATACTTTACTTTAGAAATTTCTAAGCACTTAGGTATTACAAGCAGTACAAATACCAGCTTCTCTCTCTCCCCCCCCCCCCCCCCCCCCCCCCACACACACACACACACACACCACCTCCTCTCCCCCCAAGATTCTCTGTTTGGCAAGCGATTCACGAACAGCGCGAGTTTAATTCTGTGTGTAGTAAAAAGTCTGTACATCACTAAGTTTGCAACATAATACACCGCGCACGACGAAAATCTCTGACGATCGTCGATGATATAAGCGTAACTAACACGCTGAACTTTTCGTCACCTCCTCTTCATTTGAGTACACAGCTTTTCGGATCATCCACACACACACACAAAAAAAAAAATGCCCTTGAAAAAAAGATGAGCAGCTCAGCTTATCATATGCGTTTCATTGCCTTTTATGATAAGCTGAACTGTGATACAAGCAATTTACATGCAACTAAGGGTATTACGATATGCAAAATTGTCGTTGCAGAAATTCAACAAGGAAAAATAAAGATACAACCTACAGGAGGTATACACGCGTGACAAACCTTGATTTCTGCAGCGTAGGAAGCCTGTAACGCCAGTCAGTACTGCGCCTTTTAACGCACTGAAGTAACATCTGCAAGCGACTACGCTTCCTGAATGGAAAAAACCGCGACAAAAGGAAAGCCCGCCACGAGCGGGAGGGAAAAAAAAAAAAAACACAGAAAATAGAAAACGTGGCCGGCACGCGTGCTACGTTCAACACGGCTGGTCCAGGCTGTCTGCGCGCTCACCATCTTAGTACAAGGCCGTTGACTGGCCTTACCTAGAGGGCTTCCAATGTAAGTTCAACGCCCCATCCGATCCTGTCCCCCCCCCCCCCCCCCCCCGGGTTTGTTTGGGTTGGGGGGTGGAAGCGCCGCGCGCGCGCGCGCGCGCGCACACACACACACACACGCATGCACGCGCACACGCATGCACACACACACGCACGCAAGCACGCACACACACATACACGTGCGCTAGGGGGAAAGTGTTCAAAATCAACATGGACCAATGGTTTTGAACTGTTTCACCGAGGTACTGGCGGATCAGAGAGTAAATACACAAAAAAGGCGAACGAAGCAACTAAAGTTGAAAGAAAAGAAAACATAAAAACATTAAGATATTCATTTAGTGATTCGAAAACATTCTGATCAGTCAGAAGACCTGCACATAAAAAAAATAGTTCATTTTGTACTAAAAGAAATCTGTTCAACAATGGCAACCATTTCCTTCTGATTTTCACTGATTTTGGGAATACTCTGGCACAAGAAAATGACAGTTTTTAGACGATGACGATGACTTCGTTCCAAAATTTGGTAATGGTATATCTAGCGAAGTCGCGATAACGACATAAGATAGTTATCATCTGAAAGAGCGCGACCAGACATGACTTTAGGAGAAATGCTGAAGCACGCAAATTGCATTATAAATTATTTTCCTTGTTCAATCATTGAATCATTTTTTTTTTTTTTTTGTTTTTTTTTTGACGGCACTCCCCCTAGAATGGGCAAAATCTATAATTATGCCAATCCATTGAAAAAAAGATATGAACAACTCTGACAACTATCGTGGTGTTACAGTTATCGGCATTCCAAATATATTTTATACTCATATTCTAAACAGATGAAACGAATGGGATGAAAATGATGAAAAGATCTGCTGAAGAGCTTGCTGGCTTTAGAGCTAGGAATACCACAACTGTACTCACACGCTCCAAAGTATTTGAACTTAAATACAAAACGTCATGTTGTATTTATGGATTTCAAGGTGGTACGTTGACACTATAAATCGTAATGCGTTATGGAAGGTACGCGTAAAAGTGGTGTGAACAATAAATAGTGCAAGACTACAAGAGGTATTTAACTCTGTGCTTGCGTATGTGCATGTAAAGAGTGAGTATACAGCTCAATTTGAATGTTGTTATGAAGTAAAAAGGGGTATCTCTTACGTTCTCTGTTTCCATATTTGTCTTATAAACGAAGGAAGACACGGGCATTAAGTTAATTACTGCAGCTATTGAGATATTTTATTTGCGCTCGTCAACGACGTTACATTTTTGTCTGGAACAGTCAGTCGTAGGTCTGCAGAACCAGTTGAATGTTTTGAAAGTGGAAGCAGATCCTTTTGAGTTAAGCAAAACAAAACAAAACTGGCATTTAACAAAACTTTAAAAAAAAATAACATAACATCTCTGCACCGACGTAAATATGCAAGATTTCCCGTGAACAAGATTAGGTTTGAATACTAATAAAAGCAGATTCCGCCCTGGTACGTCCACAGGATCGTCATACTGTTTGTGTGGATGTCATACTGAAAAAAAAAGAAATTGTTTTGTTTCGGTGTGTGGTATATGAAGTGGTGGGTGGTAAAATGTGTACTTTTTGGTTCATAATTGGCTTAGAGACACGACGTTTTTCTGTTTTTTATCATCTGAAGACAAAACTAAAATTGAATGAGTTCTGAATTTATCGCATAAGCCTTTAAGACAAGGCAAAAGCATGTTAACATTAATCATACATAAGTGTGTGTTTATGATGAAACTACCGTCTATTCAGAAACTTTTTTTTCCCTGTTTCGACATACTGCCTCTTTTTTTTTTTTTTTTTCCAATTTGTTCAGTAAAATGGAAATTTTTAGTCATGTTTTTTTTTTTGTTTTGTTTTTTTTTCTCAGAGAGACAGGTAGACTGACCTCAATGTCAGAAAAACTGTGGATGACCAGAAAAACAAGATTGAAGAAAGGGTCAAAGACGGTGACAGAACAAAGGTTATAAAAAGATACACAGAATTTTAAAAAGGCGGGGATACGATTCCTACTGAGAGGGCCCACGATATCCAAATGGAATAACCCCACGCCGACAAATTAAACGAAAGCTCTGCGCGGATTGTAACGTTCTCTTCTTGGCTTGTATGATGACGGAAGCAGCTTCGGTGGTATGAGCGTATCAGCAGTTTGGTGACGCGCTGTTTTTCCCACCCCTTTTTCAAAGGAAACGCACTTTAAAGACCTCCATGATGCCAAAACCGTGTGTGTTTATGCCAAAAGAAAATACAACTGAAATAATACGTTCCCGGAAAGAATAAGTATGTGCAGCAATAGGAGAGCACACAGACACACACACACACACACACACACACACACACACACACGCACTCACGCACGCGCGCGCGCGCGCACACACACACACACACACACAGAGTTTGTTTCCTGTTGGAATAAAATCTGGATTCAGAACTTTAAAAACCGCGGATTCGTTTTACCGAGCCTTGAGGGGGAGGAGCCTTGAAAAAAAAAAAAAAGAGAAAGAAGTACAAAGCAGGAAGCCGTCCCTCACATCACTCCTGGCCCCGAATCCGGAGCTCCTTCCCTCCCACACACCTCACAACAGCCTCTCTCCAAACATAAACAGCGGCTACAGTTTAGGATAACCTTGCCTTTCCCCAGTTCCACACACCTCCTTTTGATATGATTGTACATGGAATGAAAGAACTGTTGCAAACCCGTTTTTGCACAGTCCTCGTTTGTCCAAACAGACAAATCAGGACTCCCATAAACACCCAGTTTGTCTAACATCTGGACAAATCAGGCTCACATGCAGCATCGACGTACTTTTATCTTTTCTCTTCTTTCTTATTCTGAACGTGAAAGTTATGTTGGTTCAGTAGCTCTTTCTTTGTGGCATCAGTTATCGGATCAATGGTGTACCAGCTCTGTCTCTTAATAACAGTCCTTTTGAAGGGAAAGGAAAGACTGTCTCTCAACCTCTATATTTGTCTGTGCATTGATACCTTTTTCTGTTCTGTTTCTGTCTCTATCTACCACTCTTTCCTTGCACCCCCTTCCTCTCTTAAAAAAACACACTATCAAAAAAAAGATAAAGAAAGTGCGACAAAAAAAAAAAAAATATATATATATATATATATATATATATATATATATATATATATGGGGGTGTCTGGACAAATCTGTGTCCCAATATATCCGGACTTCCAAAAAATCGGGTGGCTATGGGAGACGGACAAATCGGGACTTTCGGGAAATTCAGTTGTTATTAAGCTAACGATTTTCCGCAGCTCACTCTCGGCTTTCTATTCATGGCGAAAGAAGGTGGCAACTGAAGGGGCAAACCTCTTGTGCATAGAGAACCAATGACCCATGAACTGGTAGTGATGCCTCCCAAGTTCACCTAGTGACCTTAGACGAGTTGATGATGTTTAGCGGCAGCATTCGTCCATCTAAGAACATGAAGCTCCGTTTTGCTACTTTCTGCAGATCTCCAAACAGAACTGATGAACGTTAACCAGGTTGGCTGTTACCGACTTTATCAAACTAGAGGATATAGCAATATAAAATACAATCATTGGAGGAAATTGCGGTTCACCGGATACTGACGCGCAAATGCATACTACCACACATCAGTACCCGCACATATGAACAGAGAATAATTATTAATACGTTGTGGTAGACACTGTGGCCACGGCAGTGTACTCTTTGATTGCATGATGTCCCTTGTCAGATCACTTTCAGTACGATACAAAATCTTCCTCTCGAAGAAACCAGATACCAGAGGTATCAGACGAGACCTGGCGGACTTCGCTCACATCTTCTCGACAGACCGGATTCTCGAGCAATTTCCATGAACTCGGGGCATCCCTTAAGATGTAAATACAAGAAATGATGAAGAAGAGGGTCCCCAGCAAAGTGTCAACCGGTTGATACTCCTGAATGAACACCACAATAAGAACTGTTCGAAGAAAACAGAAGAGGAAAAAGCGAGGAACTCTTAAAAAAAAAAAAAAAAAAAAACGATATGGACTGATACAAGAGAGCAACAGGAGGTCGAGACTGCAATTCAAGTTCACAAGGAATATATAGAGGACATCGTCAGCTGTAACTTCTCATCCAGTAGCTATAAATTCTAAGCGTACGTGTAGAGTAAAGGAAAAGATTCAGTACGGGTCGATCCCTTAAGAACGTTATTTTTTTTTTCTAAAGCAATTGTTGCAGAAGAGTGGGCGAGAAAGAGGGGGGTGTGGGCAATATATTAAGTGAGAGTTCAAAAATGCCTTCACCATTGAAATTACCTCCCACATCCCAAGCAAAAGCGACAATCCCTTCGCAGCAACGAACGGCATCTACTGAGTGAAGCAGGGGCCAAGAAACTGATAACAGAGGCAGCCAGACAAGGCTTCGGCACCTGATTCCACCTATTTGATCTTGAAAACATCTGCTGGCGAACCTGCACCAGTCTCACTATGTTGTTTCAACTATTGCTGGAAACTACCGATGTTCCAGCTGAAAGGCAACGTGATTGGGTGGTACCCCTTTTCAAAGTGAGCGCAGTTCAGCAGCAAATCATTGTCCAGTCTCACTTGAGCAACCCACACAACGACAATCCTCCTTTAAAAGGCCTTGGGTTCCATAAAACGCTGGGAATCAGCATGACTGATGGATTCTAATCCAAACAAATGCGCTGTCATCCGGCATCACCTTGCTTAAAAAGAAAGCCATACCGCGGGAAACAACAACACCATCCAACAAATAACCCAGAAGTGGTCATCAGCAAAAATGTCCTGGACAAGACACATTGTGACCATAGCAAACAAAGAAAACAGGGCTGCTGACTGCGCTGGTAACTTTTTTCACGAATGAAAAACCAGTTTGAAAGCAGCAACATACATAACCATGGTCATGCAGGTTCTTAGGTATACCTCCACAGTCTGGATGCTACCTGCCAAAAAGACAGGTGTGTTGGAGAAAGAGATTCCCCCAAGAGCATGCCAACCATCCAGTCCTATTCAACACCATCTCTCCCCCCCCGAGAACCATACGCCAGTGGAACAAGTTACCCCTCCGAGCACACTGATTCCGTATCAGTTCATTCCCGTTTGCTTGGGACTGTACGTTGGTCCCATTCCTCACAAGCTGATCGGGATTAACACAGAACTGTACAAGTTTCAATTTTTTTTTTCATCTTGTAGTGTTATTTTTCTGAGCATTCTGGTCACCCACCACTGAAATCCAGACAGCTCTTGATTTCAGACGTTGGACAACAGTGTTCAACATAACCCGGTCCATACTCAGGAAGATGGTTCACTCTTTATTTAGTGACATTTAAACTTTGCGCACACAGTGAATAACAGTCGCTTTAATCAACAATTAATTCGCCATTGAAACCACGCAGCTCAGCTTTACGAACATTTCAAATGAATTGTCTTTTCAAAAAGTTGAACACACACACACACACACACACACATACACACACACACGTGCGTGCGAGAGCGCGCGCATGCTCATTGCGTCAACATCGAAATCATCTAGAGCCATGCAAGCTTCAGTAGATTTCCCCTCCAGCCGATTGGCTACGGTAGCTGGCTGATGGTAATGGCCAATGCACGAGTCAGCAGCAGTCATGAAGATCGATACTGACGTGAACGGCTTGCTTTCATTCTTCACCGGCCTTTACAGCTGACCCACTTCCCTCTTTACATGAATGACGACAGCGATTGCATTTATTCATTCATCAAATGCGCACCCCTGTTCGCATTCACTGCAGTCCATCACAGACATCTCGATTTAAGATGTCTGTGCTGCCCATACACGCACAGTAAGACACTGGATATCACGCGCATCAGTTTACAGGGAATGGTGTTTGCATACACCAGCCACCCCCCTCCCACCTCCTTACTCCTCCGACATATACACGCACACAAACACGCACACCTTGCCGCTTCCTTAGTTTTTTTTTTTTTTTTAACCGGGATTCCCCTTAAAACCTTTTCGCCCTCTCTCACTACTAACAATTTATATATATATAATTCATTTCCATCCTATTCCCCTGCGTACATTCACACCTTGGGGGGGGGGGGGGGGAGAGGAGGAGAGAGAGAGAGGGAGGAGAGAGAGAGAGAGAGAGAGAGAGAGAGAGAGAGAGAGAGAGAGAGAGTTATGCATTATATGCATTGCACTCTTTCATGTATGGCATGAAACAGTTTTGCGAACTTCAAAAGCATCTCCCCCCCCCCCCCCCCCCCCCCCGGTCTCTTTTTGCTGTGTGCCTGTTTATCTGTTTCTGTCTCTCTCACTGTCTGAAAAAGAAAGACAGAGTCTGAAGTCATATTGCTTATATCCAGACGACCGCATATGGCCATGTCAGAGAGAGAGAGAGAGAGAGAGAGAGAGAGAGAGAGAGAGAGAGAGAGAGAGAGAGAGAGAGAGAGAGGTAGGCTAAGCTACGTAAAATGCTGTTTCAAGTCATAGGCCTACGTGATAGTGCAAAGTATATAATGCATCTCCCCCCCCCCCCCCCCCCCCCCCCCCCCCCCACACACACACACACACCTCTCCTCCCCCCCCTCTCTCTCTCTCTCTCTCTCTCTCACACACACACACACACACACGCACGTGCACATACACTCACATGCACGCATGCGCACGCGCGCGCGCACACACACACACACGCACACACACACACACAGTGAAGCTGACCTTTTGGATCACGGGTATCGATCGCAAGTCAGAACCGAAACACGCTGAGAAAAAAGACGAGGGGAAAGGGTGGAAGAACACACACACACACACACACACACACACACACACACACACACACACAGAAAATAAGAGAGAGAGCAATACACAGAGAGAGAGAGAGAGAGAGAGAGAGAGAGAGAGAGAGAGAGAGAGAGAGATGTTATGATGATATGTGGGAACCAGAGAGAGAGAGAGAGAGAGAGAGAGAGACAGACAGACAGACAGACAGACAGAGACTTGCAATGGATGCCATCAACTATTATAGTCTGCCGTCCACATCCTCTTCCACCCCTTTTTCCATCCTTTCTCCCTGGGATCAGGGATAGATCGAGGAACAGTGCATGTGGTCTGATGGATGGAGAAAGAGAGTTATGACGGAGGCCTGTGGTGACGTCAGCGCAAGAAATAAACGCCTCTCCAACTCTGTCTGGTCCTCTCAATGAGCAGGGAGGGATCAGATGAGGTTGACAGGGAGTGAGAAGTGAGGGAGGAGTGTGAGGAAAAGGCCGGGGTTGAGGTGGAGTCACTGTCAAGTGGAAGAAAACCTATAGTTGCCCGAGATGTGGCGCAGACGAGAGGAGACGGAAGGAGAGGGAAGGGGGGGGGGCGGGGACGGATTACTGAATGAAGAGTCGGAGGAGCGGTAAGAATAATAAAGGAGGGTTGTGTGCGGTGTATATATTTTGGGAGGTTGGGGGACAGAAGGCGGTGGGAACAGGTGAGGAAAAAGAGCTATCAAACTGTGGTCCTCCGCCCATAACCAGTCTTACTTACATTATTTCCCAGGTGTCATTTCACTATTTTGCAAAAATCTTTTACTGCTATAGTGCTAACTGATCCACATGAAATATGAAGCCCTTTCTCTTTGTCTTAATACTTGTGTGTGCGTGTGCATGCGCACGCGCATGTGTGTGTGTGTGTGTGTGTGTGTGTGTGTGTGTGTGTGTGTGTGTGTGTGTGTGTGTGTTGTGTGTGTTTTTTGTGTGTGTGTGTTATTTACCAGTTTGCTTGTTTTGCTCGTGAGTATTTTCTTTCTTGTGTTTTGACCAAAGTAAAGAAAAAGCATGATGCTTAAAAGTTTATTTCTATGAAATAAAACATAAATTTCAGTTATAATGAATGGGGCGTAGTGGATTTTTTAAAAATTTAAAGGTAATCAAATTGTTACAAGTTTAACTTTAAGACCACATCTACATAATTTATATTCACTATATGGACACCTACTTCTGAGATCCATACCATGAACAGAAGCTGGACTTTCAGTAGATCTACTCAATTCATCTTGTCTTTTCCATTGGGAGAGGATACGAATACAAATTTGGAGTTGAAATCAAGTATGATCAACTGGTACCAATTTCCCAGATTCTCCTCTGTTCATAATAAAGTTAATAAATTTATGTTCACATAAAAACACATGCTTCTTATATCTCTTTAGAAAATACATAATACAGACCTAACAATTTCAGCAGTAACCCATACTGGTTGCAGAGGGAAACTTGTCTCGTGTTTTCTATCATTTTTTACTTTTGAACATAGATGGTGAGACGGTTCATGAAATACTATTGATATCCTAGTCATAAAAAAAAAGCTTGAAAAATTAATGGCATCTATAAGCTGAACTGGTTGATGAAACAGTTTTGTTTTTCAGTTCACAATATCTGAGAATATAATGCAACCTAAGATAGTATATGTTGTCTAATTCAAATGTGCAAAAACTTTAATTCCTGTGTGCAAAACCGTAAATGTGCACTTACCAAAATAAGATATCTTGTGCTTAAAAGCGTGCTTACTGTGCTCATAAGGTTTTTCAATGACAACATTTTCACAAGAAAATCACTACTGTTGAATTATTCTTTTCAAAAACTGATCAAAATTTAAAAAAAAAAAAAAAAAAAAAAAAAAAAAAGCACACAAACCATGCTAGATTGCTCTTCTACTTCCATTTGAGGATGTTAAATTATGAGCAAAAGAATCTAGAGACTTTAGAACAAAATAAAAATCCTCCACAGACTCTTTCTTGCTCAAAAGTTCTTGAGTTCAGTTTTTGCTCTCCATTAATCAACAAATCTGTGCCATTTTGAACTAAAAGCAATAGCATCTGAGTACTTGGCATTGTGTTATACTTTCTGTGGACATTATCTGAGGTGTGCACAATAGGACCTTGGCGAACATTTCTCCACATGCATCCAGACATGTGCCTTGCCCAATAACTCACAAAACACATGATTTTGCTGACCTCACTGACCTCTTCAAAGCCATTGAAACCATTTGAATATTCTTTACTCCTTCACAATTGAAGGAACAAAACCATGGTCTGATATTTCACTGAAAATTAAAAAATAAAACAGTTTCATTTCCAGGGGTAATGACCCAGGGAAGGGAAGGGTGGTGATAAAGATGGCACATATCTTCTTTGTTTATTTATCTATTTGTTAAATGTTTCTTTTAAAGTACAACTATGTCAAGTGGTACTACATCTCTTCTGGTTTGTAACTCTCTCTCTCTCTCTCTGTACTCTCTCTCTCTCTCTCTCTCTCTCTCTCTCTCTCTCTCTAATACTGTGCAAACTCAAAAAAAACAAAATCAGAAAGCTTACAAACCTCAATCAGCCCAGCTTTCATACATTACTGGGCTGAAAAATCAAAAACATATCAGAATACCAGCTTCAGTCACAAGCACTCTAACAAGTATAATGATTGCAAGGCATATTCAGTAGTAACACTCGGTCAGAGGTGTAAGAGATGGATCTGGACAGAGAAAGTAACTGTGTAATGAGAGAGGAATCTTAACATCATAACACATGTAACAAAAAAAAATCTAGTGAGGAGGATACAGACACACATAGAGGGATGGTGAGGGAGGAAGAGGGGAAGTGGGCGGTTAAGAGAGAGAGAGAGAGAGAAGAGAGAGAGAGAGAGAGAGAGAGAGAGAGAGAGAGAGAGAGAGAGAGACAGACAGACAGACAGACAGACAGAGAAAGAATGAGACAGGAAAAGAGAGACAGACAGACAGACATAAGGGGCGAGGAGTTTGAGAGAGTTTATACACTACTGACAACTGTATGTAAATATATGCATATGCTACTGTCAGAGTCAAACAAAAAGGTCTTCATTTTTAATTTACTCATTTCATCATGATCTGGCACATCATTAGTTTTACAAGTTACATACATTACAAGCAGATCTGCCAGGATTTTTACAACAATTTCTTGCTGTGCTATTCTCTATTTTATTTTCTTACCAAGCAATATGAAGATCTTTTATGTGACTTCATAAAAATGTATATAAATAGATGACAGCTATTCAACTTGAACTAGTCATCAGCATGACTGTAGAGCATCTAATGTCATCTTGACAGTATCATTGAGACAAGCAGTCAGTTTCTGTTGTTCCTATGGCTGTTGACACTAAGCACCAAACACTAATGGTCAGATTTTCTTGCATATCATCTGACAAAAGAACCATGAACCACATAAGATTCTAACATATAAACAAACCAGACTCAGGATTGAAAATGGATATGTCTCAGATCCACAAAGACAGCACATATGATTCAGCAAAACTGTCACTTTGTCCACTTGAGTATTTCTTTCTCACTCTCAGTGCTCTGTTTTATGACAATGATATCAATTAATACAGGATAAATTTACATCACACCATGTCCAGAACAGTTATCTTGCACAAGGCAGTTGGCACTATATAGTCACAGGCAACGACAAAGAAAAAATATCAGTACACATACATACTTGAATAACATAAATCAGAGAAATCCAAGTGAAAATTAAAAATGACATAAACATGCAAAGTAAAAACAGCTGTCATGGGCAGCAAAACATCACAATAATTACAGTCAACAATCATTCAACACAGACAGACACTCATGCACTGGGATCCCTAAATTCTACTTTCTAGACAAATACAAGCTGGCATGAAAATCGGAAAATGGCAGAAGAAGATAGACCACTGATTAATACTATAGTTCTGCAGGTAAGTTTTAAAGCTAGCCATCTTTTCAACAAGTTGTAAATAATACTTATAGGAAAATGAGTTGTAGATCGTCCTCAATAAGAAAAGCAGTGAGTGTGAGTAATCTTTGATTTAATGCAAGGTATAGACTGAACATACATGTGTCTGCAGATTATCACAGATTCTTGGGTGGAGTAAAGATGGACAAAAGGTCAGAATGATTGGTCAATAAAAAGCCAGTGGAAAGTTGTGACATAAAACATATTTTGTATACAATTCTTTCATGTACGGGAAAGGCAGTGAAGAGAGAGGAGAGACATGATTAGTTTTGGTGCTTTCAAAACAAATCTGCGGCTTAGTCTTTTTTTAACTTTCCAAAGCTTTCTGATGAAGTACAATGAACAGCAAAATACACAACTAAAAAGAGTGGATAACACAAAGAAGATGGATTTTTGGTTTTTTCTTCTACATTTTCTTTACTCTTTCTCTGCTTGAATTCCTGAATCCTGTTAACCCTGAATGTTCTGGTTGCTTTAAGATTTTGACTGTTGGCTGGAAACAAAGCCAGAGAGAGAGAGAGAGAGAGAGAGAGAGAGAGAGAGAGAGAGAGAGAGAGAGAGACAGAGAGAGAGAGAGAGACTGACAGACAAGACGGACAGACAAACAGAGAAAAAGAGATTGACTGTGTGACTGCTTGATAATCTTCATTCCCAAGTGTAACAGATACGCAAAAACATACTTTTTTTTTTCTTCTTGTCCCTTCAGGGACTAAAGATACTAACACTGAACAAAGTTACAAAATACAGAATTAATCATAACAAGAACAGTGATGATTCATAATTGCATTAACGAAAACAAACACACATGCTAAAAGTGTTTGTTATATGTGTGTGCCACACACACAGACAAAAACACATTAAATAAACCAGTGAACTGAACTGAACACAGATAAAACAAACACACACACACTAAAGTGTCTGCCACACACACACACACACACGCACACACACACACACACACAGAGTTACATAATAGATCATTTTCCTTAACAGAAAACGGATACGAGAAAGCATCAGTCATCAAACTAGTATTGTCAGCATAGCCTGAGAATGAATTAACAATAATTCATGAGGTGGTCCTGTTCAAGCACATCATACTCAACATTCTGTCACCAAACAAGTATTATCAGCACAGCCTGAGGAGGCATGAACAGCGATTCATGAGGCAGTCCTGTTCAAGTGCCTCATCCTAAACATCCTTGTTTATAAAGCAAGCTTGGTTTTCAAGGCAGTGTGGAATGGGATGGGAGATCATGTTATGGGCTCACACACACACACACACACACACACACACACACACACACACACACAGAGACAGAGAGAGAGAGAGACTCAAACATGCATTAATGCTATGAAAAAAAAGTAGAAAGCCAAAAACAAACAGTGAGAGGAGAGAGAGAGAGAGAGAGAGAGAGAGAGAGAGAGAGAGAGAGAGAGAGAGAGAGAGAGAGAGAGAGAGAGAACTATGCCAAATTCTCATTGCCCATAGCCTTGGCTTGGGGCTGGGATAGCCCAGTCGGTAAAACATTGGACTCATAATTCTAGTGATCCTGGAGCTGCTGGCTCAAGCCTCTGCAGTGAGCCAAAACACATGAGGGAGAAACTTTTCCCTTGAGTTGACACCAGTTCTGTGTCCATTCTCTACAAATCCTTTCAATGTGATTATAAACTGAGGTTTCATGTGTGAATGCACACTTAGCATCTTGCACACACAATTAAAGTCATCACCATCCTTTGGAGGCTTCCCCCCCCCCTTTTTCGACAGATTGATGATCATGGATGATACATATATTTATAGCATGTAATCTGTGCACTGATAATGGTATGAGTGAAGACCACTGAGTGTGGGGCAAGAAGAAGGACGCCTATTGGTGTTTGGTGTCAGGTGGGAGAGGGGAGAAAGAAGAAAAGTAAGAACGCCTGTTGGTGTTTGGTATCAGGTGCGAGAGAAAGAAGAAAAGTAAACACCACCACCACTTGTTGACACACACAAGTAGTCATGTGTTATGTCGCCCAACATGTGTTGGATCGAACTGAATCGAATCGATACAATATTAGCTTTGACACGTATTTCTACACTTGGGTTTGACCCAATACTCAGTATTGTGTCGAAACCGATCGTGGTAATATTTATCAACTGGTCACTGTGGCACTGGATTCAACCACGATAACCACGTTTTGGGTCAAACTCAGTACGTACGGGTTTGTTCAAATCACATATTGGATCGTTGGCTAAGCGACAGCACCCAATCAATGAATGACACCGACACAAAGGGAGAAGGGGGGGGCTTCTAAACTAGGACTTAAGCCTGTTAGGCTAACAATAGTAACACCTACTTTTCGTTTTCATTTCTTATTAGAAGCAATCCCTAAAACTTACAAAAGATTATGCATAATATCATATGGGTTAATAACACAAATATTAATAAAAAAAAAAAAGAGAAACAATTATATTTGACTTACATGGTCGGTGTTCAGCTGTCTGTATTTACCCAAGAGCTGCACAACGTGCTTCGTTTGTCTAGTGCTGTCAAGTCGTCTGCTTCGTGCGATTCGGCACGCATGCACCTTTGTTGTGTTTCACAAGAAAAATCAGGATAGAAAACCTGAACTAGCTATGATACGAACGAAATTTGATCCGGTCAATATAATAAATGATAAATGTATAATTATGATAATAAAAAGTATACAAAGTATCAAATTTAATAGATTTTGCGGTTTAAGAACAGTAATTTTATTGTTAAATATTTTGCTCTTGAAATCCTTTGATTACATCGAGCCAAGCCAAGCCAATAATATTATGTGATGAATAAAACATCCGTTTGCTAAACTATTTGTTACTTTAATAAAACAATATTTGAGGAAAATACATTTAATTTGTTTTTAATATTTATAATATCGAAAAATATGGACGATGATTCTCTTTTAGACTTAAAATATTTACTGCAGAATTGTGTAATGGCTGCGCCCTTGTGTGACATTTTTTCGTAAGCGTCGTCTGCACTTGAAGAATTCAGTTTTCAAGACAGGTTAGTTCTAGAAATTCAATCGTATTTTTCTATCCTGTGTTGTACCTCTTCATCAGCAAATACAGAAACACGATTCCCACCATTTTTAAAATACCAATTTAAGAATTAAGGGGTCATGCCGTAGGCCCAACTAAAAAGCCAACTCGGCAACTGACAGGAGGCGCCTGGTGCCTAAGAGTAAGACTATGTTCCCAGTGGTCTGTTATTAGCCTGTATGACTCCAAGGTTTTATGTTCCTCTCAGGCCTATGCCAAGGTTTGTTTTCCTGCCACCCATCCCATCCCTCACCATTCCCCAATCGGTTTAGATGCGCAGGGAAAAAGAATTAAATAGATCTAAAGTCAAACGAACAGCGCCATCAGAAAGAAAATCAATAATAACACAAATGAAATATGTCAATGGTACAGAGAGTATTCAAATTGAACATATGAGATGTAGCGAGAAGAAAACTTGATTTTTTAAGTGATTAAATTTTGGTCTGTATGATGCCAGCTGAATGCACCTGAGTCCTGTCAGTAGCCTACAAAACGGACGTCTGCCATTACACTTTTTACAGTGTCCCGGACTTTACAGGTGAGATTAACCTTTACGGTGCTCTGTATAACAATTTATGCTTTAAAGAAATGTAGTTAAAATCTAGGACGGGAAACTCGTCACACACCACACTTGAGAATTTTGGCTTCTGCATACATATTATTTGCACTAGATATGCAAACCTATACATTTTCAGAAACTAGAGATGTTGTAAAATCTAGTGAAATAACTGAAAATACTGTAGGTTGTACCTACTTGGAGACTGAACTCAAAATATAAGCAGGCAAAATTTCTGAAAAAGTTATTTGAAAAGTAAGTCAAATCTTAGGAGAGACACAGTTTTTCTTCTGTACTACCTA
Source organism: Conus betulinus (assembly GCA_016801955.1). Taxonomy (NCBI): domain Eukaryota; kingdom Metazoa; phylum Mollusca; class Gastropoda; order Neogastropoda; family Conidae; genus Conus; species Conus betulinus. The sequence goes on along the minus strand of JADBJO010000359.1, from coordinate 463,433 downwards.
AACACTTCAGACTTGAGCTAAAATGAAGACAAATATGTGCTGGAAACATGGGAAAGATGATAATTCTCTTGACTTGAGCTATGTATAATGAATTGTGCCTCAAATGATGTACCTATAATTTAGCATCCGGACAATCGAATTTCACTATATAAGGAAATGGGGATTGTGCAGGCTTGTCTTGAAGCTAGATAGGTAAAAACTATATGTTTTTGTAAACTAGAGATAATGAGGAATCTGAAAAAAAATAATTACAAGACAGTACCCTGATGGCAGCTGAAGATATTCTTTTCACAGTGTAATCCAGAACATTGGTGAAAAGGTAATCCAAAACGTCAGCCACATTGTTTGAAACACCACAGTTTTCCTGCTTGAATCTCAAAACACTTGAAACTTGGGAGAAAAACAAGAAGAATATGTCCTTGGAAGACACAGAACAAAGTTAGGGCCTTGGTCTTCTGTGGAAGGTTGAAAAAGCACTTGGAGCAGAGTCCCACGTCACATCCAGAACATTCCCAGCCAGAGCGCACATGAGTAGGATGGCCAGCAGTACAGTTCCTCTTTCTTCAACTCTCTCTTCACTCTCAGCATCTCTCTCCTCTGCAGTAGTGCTTCCAGATTCTGGATCACACAAGAAAACATATATCCTAAGTCTTCTGTTCATTTCATTGTTTCATAATGGTGCAAGAGATGTTACAGAGAGCTTGACTCAGTTTCCACTAATTAGTCTGATTTTCAGAAAGAAAAAAAAATGACCAGCATTACTTATTCATTCTATAAAAAATAAGTCATGCATAAAATCATAAATAAGAATAAAATCTGAATCACTAGCATATAAGGAGGGGGCAGGGCTATAGCTTTCATTGAAGGCACGCCCACTCGTGACACGCCCACACTGTTTCCAAACTAAAAAAATAAACAAACAAAAGTTATAAATTGTTCTCTTCAAATCACCACTTTTACTGATCTCTAAAGTGCTTTCAAAACACCTACAATCACCCAGAAACGATCTTCTAGTTTGATCAGGCCAAAGCCTATCACTCCTGTAAGTAACCATGTACCCTGCCCCCCTTCCGTCCCCCCTTCCTTCATGTGGCGGACCAACAAATGTAAAATAACCAATGACTGCACGCAGCATGTGTTCCATCACTCGAAACAAACAAAATAATCAAAGTTCATCCACTCACCTGCTTCGCTTTCGTTACTACAGCCTTCGGCAACTGATTGTTCACTCGTGCCACTTCCACGCATTCTCCTGCTCGACTCGGTCGCTGATTTACTCATTATTTCAGTCAAAACCGACGAAAAACTTCGAGATAACTGACTGACAAGGCTTGCCGGTGCACAATGGATACTAGCAAGTCACGTGAACTGATCAACCCGACGTTTAGCAGTGGTGGTATAACGGTTCTCGTCTGAGCCACGATCGTGGCCCAACGCAGTCGGGCGGTAAAAGCCACGATCGTGGCCCACCGCAGTCAGCGGGTTAAGATTTGACTGAATGCAGTTATTCACATGAAACTGCTGGCATTCACAACAGAAGAAGAATCTAGGTGCAAGATACATCAACAAGGACTAAACAAGTCTTGTTTTTAGATTTTGGCTGCGGAAGTAAAGGCATGCATAGGAATTTCTGTCATCTTTCTATGTTCCATACAAAACACCCCTGAGCAAAGCAGCTTGCAGAAACCTCTTCACACTACCTCACACTGTTTTATTTGGTTGGACATCATGATTGATTAATGACTGATGATTCAGTGTCAAACCCAGCCCAGCCCAAGCCAGACAGCTGATATTTAAGCTACATGAGCAGAAGGCTGGTGAAGAGTGTTGTCAGTGTCCACTACCAAGTCTGTGCCTTCAGTAGTCACCTGGAAATGGATTGTGTCACTGTTATCCATTGTTACATTGAAGTCAGGTGACATGGAATAGGATATTGTTGGAGTGGGTAACAGTGACACATTCCAGTTCCATGTGACCATGTTACTATTAAGTCATTCAGCACTTCGCCCAGTTTTCTGAGGTTAAAATCAAATGTCTTACAATATTTCATGCTGACCCATCTTCAGATTAAGGGTGAGATGAACCAGAATGGTTCATTGTGATTCAGGTTAAGATCAGAAGTCAAATGACCCTAAATGGAAAATTGTGACCTAGATGTAGGTGAAAATTGGGTGACCCAGTCAGCCAGTATCATAGTGATCAAGATTGATGTCAGCAAGTCAAGTGACCCAGACTGTAATGCATTTAATCAGATATAGATTAAAGATCAGATGACCCAGGACCATGGTGACCTGAATGTACCCATCCCAGATTGTTGTCAGCTAGAGACCCACAATGTGTTGCAGTTAATCAGACCTAATTAGAAGGTCAAAACATCTAGAATTTATCATGGTGACCTGAAATATCTGCTGTGGAGAATAGATGGCAGAGGGAACAAAGACCTATGAAACATATTGCTTTGGGAAACACAGACCTGGGTAGAACACAGACCTTGGGGAGCATAGACATTTAGGAAACAGAGAACTGGGAGAACATAGACCCAGGGGAGGGGTGGGGAAGAGAGACAGATCTGTGGAAACCAAACGGTCCCAAAGACATGCCCCCAAATCAAGTATTGAATTGCCCTTTAATTTTGCTTCCAGACATAAGTTATTGGAAGCTAGTCAAACATAAAATACACTTTGCATCTTCAGTAAATCATTTTAAAGAACTCACAGACAGGAACCCGTAGAACAAGCAAAAGGTAATCTCAAGCCATGTACGATACTGTGACATCAAAATTCATATTAAGACAACTGACCAGAGGAAAGATACATTTACGTATACATGGGTACAGATTTTGTTTTGAAGACTTTTGAAAAATGTGAGGAGTAATAATGTGTAATTCATGTACATGTATACATTTGATGGTGCAATGAATTCATTACATGGTTGTTTTAAGAAGACAAAACTTCAAACTTTAAGTACAATCATAACTGAAGTGATCCAACAATGTATGTGCAGGCTAGTGGCTCTGGTGAAGCTGCCGAGATGTCACTGGGTTTGGGAGCTAAGGTATGTGCAAGGCACATGTCCACATCTGTGCGTGAAATGCGGAGAAGAGCAATGCTGGACAAGATCATTCGTGTGGATCATGCAGGAGAGTTTGGGGCACACAGAATCTACGAGGGACAAATGGCCATTTTAGGCAAAAGTCCTGTTGGTCACCTGTTAAAGGTACATGTTTGTGGTATGCTGTTAGGGCCACACACCATTGTTGCCATTTCTCACAGCATACATGTACCAGTGTTGCTGATGTGTAAAGTTGTACACAGTAGTGGGCAGTCATCATGTATAGTGTTGTGTTGCTTTTAGAGTTCAGATATGTGAACTATTATGTCAGAAGTAAACTTATAAAAGGATGGACTTAGATGTCCTGAGTGAAGACAGTTCATTTGGGTTGTAGAATGATTGCCATTACAAATGCATGTGAAAGCAAACAGTTTAACTGGATTTTTATTAAAAAAAAAAAAAAAATGTACAGTAAGGTCATAGCTATGTTTTGGTGCTCTGTGGTGTGGACTAAAAGGGACGAAAGGGCATGGAGGAGGCAGGATGAAGGAAGGGGAGGAAGCAGTGTTTCCTATGAAGCACAACTTAACAGGAGATACCGGAAGCACTTACTTCAAAATTCAAAGACTAGTTTTTAGTTTTAGCAGAGATTCATAGTGATATATGCTTTCTTTCTTCTTTTTTTTTCTTCCATAAAGGCTAGCTCTGCAGCTTTGGTCTAATTTGATAGAAAAAAAACTTTAGAAATAAACAATTCTAAAAATCAGCATAGCCAGAGAGTGAACAAGTCAGATCTCATATCAAAAGCAGGTAAGGTACTAGTTGTTGGTGCTTACTGGAGGAAGGGAGAGGGACGGTAAGAAGCAGTGGGTAGGCAAAGGTTGCTAAAGTTAAAGAGGGTGAAGATGTATATCAGAATTGGAGATGACTCACTTCTGTCAAATTTTCCCTGTGAATAAGATAAGGAGTAGCAATATTCCTGGACTTTGTTATGGTTTAAAGTAAGAAAACACACATTCAGTTGTATAAAGGCTAATCCAATGTAGGCTTCAGTCAGCTCTTCTTTCAAGATGGCTATGTATCAAAGGAAGGAAACTACACTTGATTGACATACTGATTTTCCTTCTGTTGCAGGAGATGCATGCACAGGAACTGGAACATAAAGCTGCCTTTGACAAATTGATGTCTGACTATCGTGTGCGTCCTACTGCTTTCCTCCCTTATGGAACCTTGCTGGATTTGCCTTAGGTCAGACACTTTCCTGCATATTTGTGCATATATGTGTGTGTTTGAGTGTGTATGTGTTTTGATATACTGGAACTCTGGCAAGTGTATAACTTGTTCCAAACAACCTGCAAGATACATCATAGCATGAAGACCACCGCATCAGCTGATTTAGGAGATAACTTGGAACAGCAAGAATGGTCCTTATCCTTTGACAAGTCCAATTGTTTTGAGCTGGGACAGCGTTTTCTTGCTTATTTCTGTCATCATACAAATTCCAGCAGGTTGTTGAATGTGCATTGTCACTGCACTATAGTATTTGGGTTATATTTACTTTATGAAATTTATTTTCTTTTCGTTTCTTTAAGGCAGGTTTGTTTCAAACCATGTTTGAAAAATATTCATTTGATGCTGGGGCAGTATACGTACAGTTTTTGATGTCTCTGGAGTGGTGGGTGGAAGCATAATAAAACAGATGTCTTTACAGTCACACAAGGACAAAGAGAATTGTAGTCAGGTGTGCAATGCAGTCACAAAGATCCAGTTCATGTCAGCTAGTCAAGCCAGTAAAATGAGGTTAAGTTTGATTTTGATGATTAAGTTTTAAGATACACGTATGTCACATTGAAAAGTAGTATTTTATTCATTTCAGTTTTTTAAAACTTGTCAGTAACAGTCCACAACTGGTGTGTGTGTGTGTGTGTGTGTGTGTGTGTGTGTGTGTGTGTGTGTGTGTGTGTGTGTGTGTGTGTGTATCCTTTATAAATGAAAATGTAAATCTGTAGTGAAAGATCTTTCTTTTTTTCTCCTATGCATTCTGGCACATGTCTGTAGATTTCCGAAACATCCTACTGATTTGTTATGAGCTATTACATGTCCAAAGCTTCTGAATTTTTGGATGAAACACTGCCAACTCTGATAATGTAACTGTTAAGTTACATATTATATAAGCATTAGAAAACTTTTTCTGGCAGAAGTTTGGACCCCCCAGCCCCACCCACTCCTCCTCATCTCCCACTTTTCCCACTAATATGCACTAACGATGTGTGACTCTGTTTGTTGATGTGTGCTTATGTCTGTGTTTGTCTGTGTCTGTGTTTGTATGTATGCATATGTATGCTTAAGTGTGTGAATGTGTTAAAATTGTATGTTAAGTGTAAGATTTCCTGTGCCAGCTTATATGTGTACCAGTGTGTATGTATGCGCATGGATGTGCCATTCATATGAGACTGAGGGTTTGCAACTAAAATACATTCTGCATACTTTCTTTTAAATACGTAAATAAATAAGAAAATGAATAAATATATATAAGATAAATAAATAAATACACAGATGCATAGATAAATAAATGAAGAAATGCATAGATAGATAGATATAGATAGAAAGATAGATGTAGAGATATTTAGATATATTTACATAAAAATGCCGATGCTGATGAAGATTTTGGGATAAAGACTTCTAAAATAAAGCCAGTCCAGTCCAGAGGATTTTTACCTTCATGGTTTTTGTGTTACAGGAGCTGGCACTGCCCTACTGGGTAAAGAGTCTGCTATGGCCTGCACGGTGGCTGTGGAAACTGCCATTGGAGATCACTACAACAGGTCAGTCGCTGCATGTATGATTTTTGTCCGGGTCCGTATTGCAGTTTACAGCAGATC
>JADBJO010000359.1:440000-452500 GCA_016801955.1 Conus betulinus | reverse complement strand
ATGTATCGAGACTAAAGAACATTGAAAGTAGGATGTATATCAGTACCCAGTGCACACATACATGTGTGTATGCACACACGTACACAGCATGTGCGCAGTGATGAAAGTATGCATGCATGCATGCAAATTAAGAGGCTCTCCGACCCATAGTTTGGAACAGTCATGTCAGTATTTGTAGAGTTACTCTGACATGGGTTACTGTAGACTAGTCTTGTTTTGGCAGTCCACGTCTGGGAATATCTTCTTCCAAAGAGAATGCCTTGACTGGCAATCTGTTCTACTTCATTGTCCACCGTAATTGTTGTTTCTAAAGAACAGTCCAAAAACAGAACAATTATGGGTAATATGACCCCTGCAAGAGAATGGAAATGCAACATCCAATCACTGTTATCCATTATTGTCCATTAAGTAGGGAATTCTGGCTTCAACACTGCATCCATTACTGTCTCCCTAGGTGGTGCAATGCAGTGGTCACTGATGGTGGTAAACTGTTGCATCGTTAAAACCTGTTACAGTAGGCAGTTGCCAGTTGTGGGGAATTACTTAATGGGGAATTGATGTCCACAGCGAATGGTGTGTGGGGAAATGATGCGTGGAGCACTGTGGGGAATTGTCATGGAACCATGTTGTGTTTGGTTGTAAATGTGCCAGATGTTTTAAAGCAAGCAAAAATACTTTGTTTCTGTAATACTGTCACTGCCGTTTGTAGAATGGAGCTAGTGGTAACAAGATGATATTGTATTGCCTTCCCTGTGCATGCCAAACATCATGTCAGTTAAACATGGTGGTGTACAGGAAAAGACATGGTCATCACTGGTGTACATGTGTATGCTGTGCATAGGCTAAAACAAGGGTCACTTTTGATTGATGAGACCTGTCACTCAGTCATGACCTGCTGAGAGTTGGCTGTGGACAGGAGTATGAGTTCATTTGGCACTCAGATTGAGTATCCCACAGGAGTGTGAGTTCATTTGGCACTCAGATTGAGTATCCCACAGGAGTGTAAGTTCATTTGGCACTCAGATTGAGTATCCCACAGGAGTGTGAGTTCATTTGGCACTCAGATTGAGTATCCCAAGGAACATTTGTTCAGATATTTTGTAGAATGACTGTTGCTATCATTCTCACATCTTGTCCAGCCGACTGCATGCCTCTAGTATCATTTCAGTACATTGCCTTGTAGTAAATTACCTGCATCAAGGATCCTTGGAGCATGTTTTAAAAAAAAACTTATATAAAAGGCATAGCTGTATGAATAACATATGTGAGGTGTATATTATCAAGCACAAAATTATGTTCACTTCAGCGGAAGTGGCTGGTAGACTGTTCAGCTTTCACAGCCAACATTTTGTTTTTCATTTGATTGATGGCTGTGCCCAAAATATGGCTAACTCCAGTTGAAAATATCGGTTTCTTTGGTTTTGATTTAAACATACTGGGCTGATTTTTTTTGGTTGTTGTTGGGTGGAAGTCTTAACTTCAGGCCAGTGAATATTATGCCCATAATCAGGGGGGAAAAACTGATTCTGTTCATTATTTTCTTTTTCAGGCTCCCTTCTACAAAGTGATGACTCAGGTGATCAAAGCTGGATGTACAGGGGCCATTTGGTTGTCTGAGAAGATATGACAGTTAGGACATGTTCTGTGCTGATGCTGCTGTGATCTGACTACACGCCTGTGAATAGTGACGCTTTTGTGTGGATGTCTGTATGTGAGAAAGAGACTGAGAGGAAGGAAAGTAACAAATACAGTGAAATTAACAAACTGTTTTTATCATGATTGTTTCCTCAGTGTTGGGGTGAATGTTATTTGCGTGTACACACACACACACACACACACACACACACACACACACACACACACACATGCACAGAAAAATACTCAATGCACACACACACAGACTCACACACATCACTGTCTTACATACCCACAGACCATTTCACATCATCGTCCATTAATTCATTTCACTTATATAAGTTCCAAAAAATGCCTGCACTGAATGAGTTCATGATATTAAAATACTATAGTAAAAAATATAGATGAGATAATATGTCCTTCAGCAAAACGGGCAGTTCGGGAAGCAAAATCAATCACAAAAACTCTCGAAAACATGCTTAGCAATGGCTTGAGATCTATTTACAAACAAGACTACAAGAAAGCAAGCAAATAATCAAGAAAAGTACACACACACACACACACACACACACACACACACACACACACACACACACACACACACACACACACACACACTCACTACCACACATGCTCGCCCTCATTTGAAAAATGATTAGCTATTCAGTTCTGTTCACAACTTGAATATTAAAGATACATATGATGGTGTGCACGGGTGTAGACACGCACACACATACCATACCCTCCCCTCTCACATACCCAAACAACAAAGCAAGAAATACAACAGCAGCAACAACAAACCTCTATGTCTTATAAATCACTCTGATTGTGTTCCAGAAGTGGCTAAACACACAGGCTTTCCACCCTGATTTATTCAACATTTTGAAAATGCCCTGGACTCGAGTAAAACATGGACTTTGCACCCTGCCTTACATAATCATTCTTAGGATGACCCAGAAATGGATAAAACACACAACGTTTTTTATCTAGATTTACATCATCATTCTGAGGATGTTCTAGAAATGGCTAAAATACATAGGGTTTTCACCTTCATTGATCAAATCATTTTTAGAATGTTCTAGATCTGGACAAAAGGCACAGCTTTACATCCCACTTGATCATTCATAGGATGTCCCGGGAATGGATAAGACACACAGTTTTCATCTTGATCTACATAATCATTCTGATAATGTCCCACAAATGGCTAAAATACACACGTTTTCACCCTGATTTATACTGAGATTGTTCCAGAAATGGATAAAAGGCACTGATTTATTTTATCTCTCTGAGAATGCCCTAGAAATGGATGAAACAAATATGTATTTAACATTGATTTACTTATAGCATTCTGAGAATGTCCCAGAAGCAAATAAAACATTCTGCTTGTTCACACCGATTTTACTAGTAATCATTCTGAAAATGCCTCAGAAGTGGATAAAACACAGGAGCTTTTCAAACATCCATGCATTGACAATGTGACCCCAAAATGGATAAAGCACAGTTATTTCCACTTACTCAATTTTGCAAGAGGGTATCGGCATATTTGAAGCGTGAAGTTTCAATTTCATCAATGAGGTGTCACTGTGTACAGAGTAGTCCATATACGCTTAGATCTGCTAAGTTTAAGACCACACTGCACAGGATTTACAGCTGATGGATAAATGAACTAATGACTAAGATAAAGGATTAAAGACAAAGGTCTCATGGTTACGACTTAGCCCAGTGTGCTGGTCAGACCGTGGGTACCTAGTTAACATTATCTATACCACTATTATCATTGTATGCATGTGTTTGTGTGTGTATGGGCACGGGCCGACAAGTGTATGACCGTGTATGTGGTGTGTGCTTGCATGAGAGTATGTGTGCATGCATGTGAATGTGTGATCTGTCCATTTGTGTGATGTGCTCCTGCATGCTTGTATGTATGTATGTATGTATGTATGTATATATATATATATATATATATATATATATATATATATATATATATATATATATATATATATATATATACACTTGCTCATGTATATGGTTTGTGTGTGTGTCTGTGTGTGTGCATTGTTTATTTGTGGGAACAAATATTCGGAAAATGACATAGTTAATAGCTGCCCTGCATAGTCTGAATAAACAAAATTTCACAGAAATGGGAACCAGGTATGTAATTTAACTTTTTGTTATTTCTTAGTCTTTCTTTGGCCAGTAAGCAATTGTGGTACGTCTGTCTATCCACTGATTATCATACTAATATTAATTTTGTATGCAATATGCTTTCTATTCTTACTTATTTCTTTTCATTGCTATCATTTTCATTTTTATTATTATTGTTATTATCGCTATTACTATTATTGTTATCATTATTATTACTATCATTATTATTATTATAGTCATTATCTTTATTACTATTTTTATCATTTTCATTATTTTCATTAGCATTTTCATCCCAGTTAGCATCATCATCATCATCATTGCCATTCATCATCATCATCATCATCATCATCTTCACCATTATTGTTGTCGTCGTTAATGATCATTAACAGCTATGAAGTGTGAAACAGCAGAGTGATCACCTAGAGTACAGAATGCCTATTTCAAGAAACGAGAAATTCCAGATCTGGGGGTCCAGTTCCACATAGGCTGTCATTTCTCTCCCTTTCCATGACAGATGGTCTAACACAGGTAAAAGAAGCAAAGGCAATGATGGGGCATAATCAAAAAAAAAAAAAAAGAAAAAAAAGACTGTAAAACAAAACTGGCTTTCGTACATAAACAAATGAAAACCCATTCAGAACAAATTATTACCCTGTGCTGTATAATGTGCTTTCCACAGGGAAAACAACCTACAGTTTACATGGAGGGTTCCGTTTTAATTGACAGTAATGCCACTCTGAAATGCATCACACAATACAATCACTAATCATTCAACATGTGACAAGAACTGGACGCAAGTTAACCAGGACCTTTGGTGATGGTATATTCATACGGTCACCAGATTTGTCCAATTGTATGTTGTTAAGACACCTCAACTCGAGAATCAGATCATTGCTTGGTCAAAATAGTTGTGTAAGTAACTGAAACATGTACATGTATTTGTTACGTTTGACATGAATAATAGCTTTTGTGTTCTGAAAAAAAAAGGACCTTATTCTTTTGCAGAAAAGTGGACTTGACAAAATACCACATACATGTGAACGCACTTCATATGCATGTTATCACATCTTTGGTCACCACTGTTGTCAAATTGTGCGTCGTTAAGACACCCCAACACACAGATCAGATCACAACTCGGTCAAAATAATCATGTAAGTAATTGAAACGTGTTCATGTATTTGCTATGTTTGCTATGAATTACAGCTTTTGTGTTCACAAAAAGAGGACATTCTTTTTCTTTTGCCGAAAAGCAGACTCGTCAAATCCACATATATGTACACAAACTTGAAAATTATGCATCTTATCACATCTTCACTTTTCAACGGAAATGTAAACAAGATATAAAAGTTAACATGTTATTCAAGAAATAAACACAGGTACACATGTAGTTCATTTCAATAATGATTATTTATGGCACTTAAAATTGTAAGCCCTAAGCGCTTTCAAAAACAGAAAAGGGGTTAAAGGGAACATAAATGAAACCAATAAGAAGATGAATATTACAATAAATACCATGCACCTACAAGCAAGCGTGCATACTGACACACATCTACGCATGCACAGAACACACGATCCCACACACACTGTCCCACAACAACAGACACAACGCATTTGTAATAATCAAGGATATTAGGGGGTAGGGGTGTTGTGACAGACACCTGAGCAGTCGGGGAGCTCTACAGCTGTCTGTCCTTGGTCACAGGCGACAGTACAGAGGTAACCAGTCCATTCCTTCATGTGGTCCATCAGGGGTGCTGTCAAGCATTCACCCATACCCACAGCAAATGCCATCATTAGGGTGGCCAGTTTTCCAACTATAGCAGGAAATTTGGCTTGTAATTTCTTTTCTTTCAATATTGTCTAGCTTGTAAAAATGTTGCCTATTCTGCCTTGAGATTCATCTTGTACCATCTTTGTTTAGCTCACTGCAATTCTAATATTTTTTTCATCTTGTAAATCAAGCAGTGAAAGTTGTTTTCATTGAGATTCGTCAAAAATGAGAAACGGTGCAGACAACTAATTCTATGTGATCTCAGTTGAGCACTGAACAAAGCTGACTCAAAGATGAAAGATTCTGCCCCCCCCCCCCCCCCCCCCTCCTCCTCCCCTTCCATTCCCCCCACCTCCCCCCTCCAACTGCCCATTTTACAACATTTTGCAAGATGAAAGAAATCCCTTACGCGTACTTTGAGAGCTGTAAAACATTGAAAACCAGTTTTCAGGCCTGGTTACATAAGTCCACTGGCAGGCAAACAAGATGAACGGTCATCCACACATTTTTACAGCTCTGAACATCATTTCAAGAGTAAGACAGGGCTTTATACTGCAGCACAAATGGTGTGAATTCTACTCTAGTCACACGGTCATGTCCACAAACGTATTGCCAGATCTAACATGCAGCAGCTTAAATGCTGAGTCAATGAACCATTACAGGAGATAAAAACTGTATCATGCCTTTCACATTCAAGCTCCCTCTTTCTCTCCAGGCCTAAAATCTTCTTTCCCAGGTCTTTCAGTTAATCAGTCTGTCTTTACAAGCAGAGCTGGCCAGTGGATAGAACATTGTTCTGTCGATCAAATGATCAAAAGTTCAATCATCACTTAAAACAGTCAAATTACAGGAGACTCCTCTTCTGAAACAACAACTGTGTATTTTCCTGTCTCCTTCCAAGTCTTCCAGTTGAGACATTTAAAGCAAGGTCTTAGGAATAAACACATGAATTGAAAAACAAAAAGCAACAACAGTTGGATGCAAGTCATAACATCCTTTCTAAAAGAATAGGTGATCACGTACGATGGATGCAAAAAAAGAAGAAAAAAAAAAAAAAGAAAAGAAAAGAAAAATGCTGTACACTGATGTATTGAGACATTTCTTAAAGATGGAATGTAGCTGCCTTACTTTGATGAACTTAGAGAAGAGGCAAATTCTTGAGTCTATGTTGTAGTGTGTTTTGTCATCAAATTTGATTGTTTGTATATCTGTGCAACTGCATATCTATCAATTCATTTCGTGAGTTAAGAGAAGACTCACTGGCCATAACCAAAAGTTTAATTAAGGTGATGGACTGGCATCAGCCTTGTTCTTTTACCCAGTTTTGATTTACAATGTTGACATTCTGAAAACCTTTTTCTTCTCACGTTTTATAATTCCGTTATCTGTGTGGCTGCAATCTGCACTTCGCAAGAGGAACTACCATGTTATGACAAAGAATGAAACGTGAAATTGCTCTCAAGCAACTACTACTCTGAAACATCACCGAACAATGCATTCATCATGTGCAACTGTTTAATCTCTTTTGAAGACTCAGCCCAGGATATGCCATTTTGCTTGCTGGTCTGACCTGGTCATTATAATTTCATATTTGTTATAAAAACTGTTCTAGAGTATTTTATATTGTCCATCCATTCTGTGTGTTCCTTCTTCGTGGCTGCAAGTCATGTTAGGGATGTATTCTTTGCCATCCCTTTGCATGTGAAGCAAATATGGGCAGAAAGTTTTCTGATACTCGCAGATGGGATCAGATATCCAGATGTTTGTAAACATTTGTATATGAAATAAAGCATCTTCATGAACAGGAAAATAAAATATAAAAATATAAATATTACAAGAACTACTGTGAGCCTTATTTAAAAAAAAAAAAACACATTGTAAAGATTATATTGAGCCTATTTCAACAATAATGAACAATCTTTAAATAATTGCTTTGAGCCTGCTTTTAACAATCATGAGCATTTTAATCATTTTGAGCTTGCTTCATTTCAATATTCTGAGCTTGCTTTTAGCAATGATGAACATTCGCAACTCTTTTAGCTTGCTATTAACAATCACGATTATTTCAGATCCCTGCTTCAATAACCCTTTAGTAAATAAAACCTGAAAACATGCACATTTGCTACTGTCTCTCTCCCTTTCTTGCATCCGTAGCACCACTGTTCCACACTAAAACCATTTCACATTCTCTTCAGTACCTTCCTGTTATCCCTGTCTCCCATGGTCTGCTGCATCATTCCATAACACATTTTGATTTTAAAAGAATCAATGTTAAATGTTACCACTAGCAAGAAATCAGCAAAAATACTGAGCATAATCCAGGCTATGATTTAATGCTAATGCACATTGTAGTTTTTCAAGTGATGAAGATAAGCGCAATAAAGTGTCTTTTTTTAATATCCAGTACATCTTTAATCAGTATCGTTTTTTTTTAAGTGTGTGTGTGTGTGTGTGTGTGTGACGAGTCACTTGACAACTCCACCTGATCAGTCCCAACCACCTCTCTTGTAAAAACTGTACAAACACAAACGGCAGTATAAATTTAGTATCTATTACAAACAATGCAAACTGTCTCCTCTCACCCCCCCCCCCCCCCCCCCCAACCCTCCTCCTTCCTTCCTTCTCTCCCTGATGTAGCAAAAGTATCGCATGACAAGTTTACGTCACGTTGTAACAATGTCTCCTGTCTTCCCCCCCCCCCCCCCCCCCCCCCTCACCCCCTACCTCTCCCTGCCATCAGTCAGAAATACTCTTTGAAACCAGCGGACAGACTGTTTTGGCAACATGTGTTACTGAAAAAGATTATGTCAATTTCACTGTCTATCGCTGGTCTCTCTCCCTTCCCCATTTCCATCCCCTCTCTCGTAGCTCATCCACAGAGATCATCTTGGGTTGACACAAAGGCACCAGGGCTTCTCTTCACTCACATCCCCTCCCTCCATATCCACCAACCACACCTGACAGTTGCGTGTGGGTCTGGTGTGATGAAATTGTGTTAACCAGTGCTTGACTACTTAGCATGCGTTCTTCCACTGCACTTTGTGAATCAGCATTTGTTCTTCTGTCTGATCTAAAAATGTTACCCCCTTCCCAGTGAGTGGTGGGAGGAACACCCCCCCCCCCTCTCCCTTTCTGTTTCTCGAGTGACACCCTGTCAGCCAGATCAAAACCTGATTTGACAGTTTCACCTACAAATGGAAGACACATAGTGTCGCACCTTCACTGTTCCTCAGACCAGCTGTATGTGAAGCAGAAGCAGAAAAGACAGAAGAAGAAAACCTGAGAGAATGAATGTTTACTTGCTCCACTCTATCTCCGAGTCTAAGTTTCACTATTCTCCCAGAAATGTAAGTTGAAACTATGTTTTTACATTTTGAAGCTATGCATTGATTGTACGCATACCATGTGGTTTAGCAGTGTAACTTTGTGCCAATACTTGGTGTCATTTATCAAAATAATGAATGAGTATTCTGTTGTAGTAGTTTGCTTGCCACCATGTGGTAAAAGCTATCACCATGTGATTAAGATTCTTTGTTAACAATCTGACCACTATTCTTTGTGTACAATCTGACTTTTGCCAGTATGCAATTCTATCTGTTAAGATGATAACTGAATGATAAACGTTTATCAGAAAAAAAATATGCCTGCACCAGTGAAAAACTGCTAAGTTGATTTATAAAATACTGGTGATTGTTGGAATGCTTTGTAGTGTATGATTTTAAATCTACACCACATGTGTGTACTTGGGCTAAGTGTATTCCAAGTTAATGTAATTTAACTCATAAGAAACACTGAAGAGTTATTTGACTGAAATTGTTTAGCATTGTATTACTGTCTCCTACCCTTTTGTAAACACCACTCAACCTCTAACATAAGTGGAGATTGATAATTAGAGTAGAAACTCTACGCTAGAGATTTCCTTTGATGGCTGAGTTCTCACATCTCTTCTGAAAGGTAGAGGGCAAATATGTAAACCGGACTAGCCAGACTTTCAGCTACTTAACTACAGACCAGGTTCTCTTAGCGCAGACCTGGGACTGTGGCTACGATACATACCCTGGGCAAGACAGGTTGTGAAGACACACCACAGCCCAGCACCACAGCAACAGGTCTACACAGCAGGATCAGTCACCAACCACAAAAGAGAGATCAATTATCCTCTCCAATATCAGTTAAATCTGATATTCCAATGGGACTTCAACTCAACTCCTTCAGAACTTTCCCTCACTTAATGATGAAACAGTGAGAACCAAAAATCAGCCTATAAGACAGACCAGTCCATTGTGACTAACTTCAACTACTTTCCCGGGTGCAAGAAAGTGAAGTTGATGTGTTAAAGTGCAAAAAAAAAAAAAACATTCTTCTACTGTAAACTAACTTTAACTACTTACCTGTGTGTAAACAAGTAAAGTTGACATGTGTGAAAGCGCACTTAACTTGTGTCAGTTCTTTGTATACATATACATACAATACATCAGTATTGGATGTTTGAACTTATCTCTAATTCTGTCTCTCAGAGTTACAAGTACTTTTAAGAGTACAAGCCTAAGGAAACTTCTCCCCCTGAGCCAATATTGAATATATTTTAACGGTCCTGAGAAAAAAAAAAAATTTCTCTTGATGATGACTCATACCAGGAAGTTGCTCCTTCCATCACTAGTTAGAGAGAGGGTGGAGGTGAAATTTTAACATAATTCTCATAGAGAAAATATTCAAAGTCCTTCCCCTAGAGGACACATCGACCCCACCTCCAACTCTCGTCACAGTGTGTGTGTGTGTGTGTGTGTGTGTGTGTGTGTGTGTGTGTGTGTGTGTGTGTGTGAGTGTGTGTGTGTGTGTGTGTGTGTGTGTGTGAGTGTGTGTGTGTGTGTGTGTGTGTGTGAGTGTGTGTGTGTATAGTGTGTGTGAGAGAGAGAGTGTGTGGGGTGTGTGGGTGTGTAGTGTGTGGAAAATGTGCGTATAGAGAGAAAGATGAAGGGGGGGGTTTGGAAAATCTTTCTCATGAAGTTTAGTCTGCACACTAGCACACTAGCAGCAGCACACCCATCTCTAGTTCTGTTGACCAATGGTGCGCAGGTATTCGTTCAAGATCTTCAAGTCATGTTCTGGATCCTTTGGCCTGCCTGCCTCCAGTTGCTCTCTGTGAGACAAAATGATGATTTTCTTGTGTTATTAATGTAACTCATTGCTATAACTGTTGGAAAACAATTCATAATGTCTGCATTAACTCAGCTCCTCAACATTCAACCCATTCTGTCTGATGAGATATTTGTCCGTTTTCCTTCTCTGTTGCATATATGTATTTGTATTTATTGGTCTGTCTACCTATGCTACGTACTCCCTGGACATGCGTATACTTTGATATAATTGTAATATGCATGTCCTATTGAATGATACTTTATTGTATATCATATCATTGACAGGTAAAAAGATAGATACATGTATAAGCAATGTTTGGTCAACATTTTGTCAACAGCTGATGACCTTGGGGTGGGGGCAGAGTGGATGGGGAGGGAGGGAGTGGGAGGGTGGGTGGATGTTTGTATGTGGGAGAGGGGGGGGGGGGTGTAGGTGGAAAGGAGACGGATTTTTTTTATCTCCTTTTTTTTTTGTTTACTGTGTAAAACAATGTAAAAGATTAACAAACGTTTTAAAAAAAATTAAAAAAGGCCATATGAATACAGTGTATGGTACTTCATGCTGGTGTGTGCACAACCTGGATATATGGTAACTTGACAATCACGTCCACAACAAATCAGTGTAATATTTGCTGTTTACACATGATTGATATATTTGCTGTTTATATACATATGATACATTTTACTTGATTTGTATGTCTTGAACAAATCTATCTTTGGATAATCAAACTGACTCTTTCCTCAACAAACCGTCTGACTCTAGACTCTACAAAGCAAACAAGAAACCCACCAAAGTAAACAACCTCCATGATAAGAATGACCAAAACTGTTGACTATGTCTACCATGGTCATTGCTGATGGAGACGATAAGATACCATAGCAATGAAAATAAAACTAGTTGCTGTAAATGCTTAAAATATATGAATTTGACATCATGAAATATTGACTGAAATGATCAGAAATCAAAAACTAAATCTACAAAAAGAAACAAAGCCATTCACAACCACTGGCTACATCTACCTAAAAAAAAAAGTATCCCAAGCCATTGAACAATCACTTGAATGCCTTGACGGACTAGTTCACTCAAAAAAAATGACTAAAAACAAAGCTATAAGTGTATTGAAAAGCGTAAGCTCTAAATCACATACCAAGCAAGAGACTGTCTATGAATTAAAAAAAGTTCTGAAGATGACTGTCGCCCCCAAAAAGCTGAAATCAAGGTGTATGAGAGCAATGACTGAAGCTGTAAGTAGTAGTGCAAACAATAGGATGTCACCACAGCATTCAAGAAAATGGAACCGATGTTCAGCAACAAGGGGACAGAAAAAATTCATTGACAGATCAGTTTTACAGTGCCTTCACCGGAGAGGTCCTCCCAGATCTGCCACTGCTGGATGGAGATCCACACCAAGACGTGCCATTTGTCATTATTAGCATTGGTGCAGTCCAAACACTGAATCATGTGAACCATAGGAAAGCAGTCTTCATAGTCTGGGACAACATTAAATGTCATCCTGTCTGGGAGATAGCCACAGAACTGGCACCAGCTTCTCTTCAACAAATTCTTGGCTGGCCCTGAGGAGAGATTTCAGCAACCTGAAACGGGCAGCCCATGAAAGATCCAACTGTTTAACCTGCGCGTGCTTCAAGCATCTCCTCACACACATTGTCAGAAGAGGGCACAGTCGTGCTGACCTTGATAACATCTCTTGATGCACAGTGTGGTTTCATGGGGAACTGAGATGAACCACTGCTGATTTTGACAGTTGAGGCTCAAGCGAAACCAAACACTGGGAAACACACAGCTC
>JADBJO010000359.1:432500-435000 GCA_016801955.1 Conus betulinus | reverse complement strand
AAGGTTTTTTTGTGGATGTAATCATATTCAAAAACATATTTTTTTTATCAAATGGAACAGTTTACTAAAACAAACTTGAACAAATACATTTATGGAATAAAAAATTTATTTGAGAAAGTTTTATGTTGTTGCATTGCTGAAAAAAAAAAGTGAAAAACCTCAAAAGCTATTGAAAGTTTAAGGTAGGAAATTTGTATCCACACTTGCCAACTTGGGAGTGAGTGGTGCTTGCCTGGGTTTGAACAGCACCTTTGAAGATTTACAGGACACAATTGTTATCATCCATGATCTTCCCCCTGAATGAAAGCAGGCCTCTGATGGATTGAAACCAAAGTGACACACTTACTACATTGGAGGAACCCACCATAAATTTGTCTTGGATATGTTCCAGGATGGCAAATTACTTTTACCACGCTCTTGCTCAAAGTTAGAATCTTGGTGCTGCTCATGAACTGACAAGACGTTTACATACACACTTGGTGAAATTTCTCTGATAATTTTGGGGGAAATCTTGAACACACCTTCCTTAGTTTTTCTACAGTTAGTTTTGAACACTGACTCACATGATCATAATGAAGGCCAACGATAACAAACTGCCCCTCTGCTGCCACTTTCTCCAGAAAGTCCAGATGACCAACATGTTTCCTCAGTTAAGGAACATATGACTCACAGGCATACCAAAATCATATAATCAAACACATTGCTCAAAGATATGGCCTGCTTGTTTAAAAGGGGCTACAAACATCACTTGCTCACACAGCAGGAATTGCATGTACGGCCACACTGTCATAACTGCTATAACTCTTTCTGGAGCATGTATGTAACAATGCACAGAACAACACAACATTATGACAATAATAGTGATCATGTACACATAAATGCCATCCTTCTCAGTAGTGCATATACAGGAGTATTTTTGTAGCAAGTTGGCATCAAAGTTGGCAGTGCATGTCGGCCTGCAGTTCAGTAGATCATGAACTTTTCTCGGTGTGAGCAATTTTCAGATTTGAGGCATTAGACTTACTTGATTAACCAAACTACTGCACTACAGAGGAAAACATTGGCTCAAGGGGAGAGGAGAGAGGCTGGAGGGGGGTGACAGGGGTACTGGCCTATGTAATGCTGGTGCAAGGCCTCTGGCTGGTTTCTTGTGTGTGTGGCACTCCTTAGTGTCACAACAGGATGTTCCCCTACTCCTCCTCCTCCCCCAAGCTCTCTCTCAGCCACGCAACCTCCCATTCCTCCTCTCTATCATTGCATTCTTCTGTCTGTGAGTCAAGGCTCATATGTTCATCCTGGTGAAAGCCAACACAGTTTATCTCTCTCTCAGTGAATCAAAGGTTGCCTTCCCCCCCTCCCCATCTTCTCCACAGGTCATTGAATACCTCCACCTGTCTGGAGCTCCTAGCTCCTGTTCCCTTCCTTTCTCTGTCTTCTAATCAGTGGTGTCGACTTTGGCAGTTATGTGGAAAAATACAGACAAGGAGGGACAGAAATGGAAGAGGGAGGGAGGAGAAGGAATGCAATGGGAGGGGTCATGAGTGAGTGAAAGCTGGGCTGCTTGCTCCTAGTTGGAATGAAAGTGATGAGAAAGAACATCTGTGAATAGTATCACATCTGACACATGGTATATATGCATTTGCACACACACAGACACATACCATATACACACACACACATATGCACACACACACACACACACACACACACACACACACACACACACACACACACACACATACATACACACATGTCTGTAGTAGCTGAAATACTGGACAACATTGTACATACAAACAATGTTGTCATCTGTCTGACAATTTTGTCCTCGTGACCCAGTGAGCCATTTAAACAACAATGGTGATGGAGATCCAGTCGATTTCTGCGATCAGTCACGTCATCCTCACACTGCCCAACATCACCACACATATTACTGTCATCCTTATACTGTCACCTTGACTTTCCATTTTTGTATGTGTCATCATGGTCCTTAAGTCACAATCAGTTGTTATGTCATGGGTCAACCATTATGAAACACTGAATCCAAAATAGGAGCTACCATGACCTTTTTACTGCAGTCTGTGTCCAGTGCCCAGGTCAGAGTAGTCATGACCTTTGACTTCTGACCCCCTGATCCCCATTTCAGGTAATCATTAAAGCTGCCAGGGACTGTATCAACAATGGGGTCCCTTGAAAAAGATTCTCTCTTAATATGATCTCTGTTCAGTCTATAATCGACTTGCATCAAGTGTGTATTGATGCTGGGATCCAGTGTGATCCAGTGGTATATCAATTTTAAGTTGATGCATATTCCGTCTCAAAAGCTTTCAACTCCAGCTACGTCTGATGTAAACTGTTCAGTATTTTCCATTTTTTATTTTGTTATTGTTTGAAAATTTCTTTCTGTATGTTTTTGGTCATTTCTTTAGTTTGAAATGCACTCCCCCAAGCTTTCTCCCCTTAATGGCCTTCGTAAATCACACTTTTGTGACACAGAATAACA
>JADBJO010000359.1:425000-430000 GCA_016801955.1 Conus betulinus | reverse complement strand
ACCAAGGTTAACCAAGGTTCAGGTCTAATGTGAGCAGGAGGAAGGGAAGGTCAGGTGGTCAGTATGAACCAGTAGAACAAGGGTGCGCTTGCCTGGTGTCAAGGTAGGTGCGCTACCCACTGGTTACGGATGACATAGCACAAGAGATGGCCACGTCGTCCTGGTTGTATCTCATCTACACACCTGGTGGCAGGTCAACTACTTCTAGCTGCCAACTGTGTACAGCAAAACATTCCTGGACTCCGAGATGGTGCATTCTGGATTCAAGATCACAGCATTTACTGATTCAGTGATCCACACAGCTACTTAGTGAACACTGTTAGATGACTTTATTCATAGACAGCATGTCACACGCTGTATCTTTAAGAGATCAAAATCTAAATATCGATTCAAAGATTGAGTGAAACCCCTTCTTATGACCTATCTCACAAAATACTGAAATAGTGCTCTCTTTGAAAGCAGGCTGACCTAAATATCATCCAAACGATAGAGTGAAACCCCTGCTAATGACCTATCTCACAAATACTGAAATAGTGCTCTCTTTTAAAACAGGTTGACCTGACCTACAAAAGCTTAAAAACAGTTAAAACGTACAGAAATCTCCCAATAAATACATTTTGATGGTTTTTCTGCATTTTTCTCTCATGTTGACCGTATTTATCTCCCAACAAAATGCTCCCTCTTTTTAACACATCTTAAAAGAGGGCTTAATTTTCTGGAGATCACATTTGGAGGTTCCACTGTAAATAGGGGTGGATGAAGAGAGAACCCAGACCACTTGCATGTTTTTAGAGAAACACAGTAAGACAAGAACAGTAAAGTGTCAGTTGAAGGACAACAGAATGGACAACATCAGGTTAGAGGAAATCAAAACTGATCACATTGTATAGGGTTGCCTGTACTGCTGCCTGAAGCCAAATACATAATCACAAAAAAAAAGAGAGAGAAAGTTTCAAGAATGATGGCCAATGGTGTTTAATGGTCTGTCTTGATCTTGGCAATGATTTGATACCTTGATGGGATATTATATCAAGTACTTGTCAAATACTTAAAATAAATGCTTGACTCATTTACAACCAAGCTATAAAGATCCATGAAAGTTGTCATTTTTACCTGTAATGAAGGAGAAAGAAAGTGCTCGGTAAAATCTTGGCATCGCTTAATTTTGCTTAAATGTGACATCAGTAGTGTAAACAAACAAGGTGGCTGCTCGATGCAGTCAGATTAAATCACCATTCCAGAGATGCTCTTCTTTTAGTGTTGCAATGATTAATGAGAACACATGCAAACAGCAGAAACTTTTAGAACTGAGCTGACAGGAGATTTTGACAAAGACATGTTATGCTGTAGTCGTCTCGGTGGACTGGGAAAAGATATTTTACATAATGCACCTATTACATCATTGTTAATGTCTTCTTCCTTTCTTCCAATAACACACTTTCTCTACTATCCCGAACAAAAGGCAAGTGCTATAGATCTAACTTTAGTCTGCATCCACATGTGACTGAAATACCAGTGGTGACATACTGAAAAATGAGCACAGACCTAATTTTAGTTAAAAATGTGAATTCTGTTAAAATTAGACGGCCCCATAAGTGATGTCACAGTTTTTTTCTGCCCATAGCACTGAGTTTGAAGTATTAAATGAAACTTTTTTTTTCATAGGCAATGTACACACTTGTTTTCAACAAATCATTGCCACTCTCAAAACAGTCCTTTCAACTTACTTGTATTTGCCGACCATCTGCAGTTCATGGTACCAGTGTCGCCCGTCTGGTCTGGAAACATGATCATCTGAAAGGTCATGAACCATTATGGCAAGTGAGAGCTACACAGGACGGCTGATGTACCAAAGGGGTGATTATGAATGCTGAGGTTGATGTATGTAGTGTCAGTCTCAGAGAGAGTGACGCATGGATGGCTTTACGTGTGTGTGTGTCTGTGTGTCTGTGTGTGTGTGTGTGTGTGTGTGTGTGTGTGGGGGGGCATGGTGTGTGTGTGTGTGTGTGTGTGTGTGTGTGTGTGTGTGTGTGTGTGTGTGTGTGTGTGTGTGTGTGTGTGTGTGTGTGTGTGTGTGTGTGTGTGTGTGTGTGTGTGTGGACATGCATGCATGTATCTACGTGTAAGCATGTAGGTGTCATTTCCTTATTTCCCATCAAAGCCCCATTTCTTGCTTTCCTTTGAAAAACTTACCGCCATGCACACACAAGTCACAGCCATATTTCTGCAGTGTTTCATTGTAGGTAAGCCCGGTGCTCTCTCTCTATGACCTGCAGACACAAAAATACAGTGTTGTTTACAGAGTAAAACACCCTCTGTAGCAAAACAATACACGTTCATTTTACTTTGCTGTTGCCTGCACAGCAGCTGACACAGACCACATCAGGGCTGAATCTGTTGATTTCATTCTCAATACAGCAACATGCTGAGTGCATTCATCAAGCCAGGGTACATGGACAAGCTTGGTGTTTCCTTCCTTGGAGAAAGTTCCCTGGTTTTTGTTCTGCGTGCCTCTTGTCTGCATGTGTGCTTGATCAATGGGTTCCGCAAGCAGTGTTGGTTTGGAGTTATGTAGCCTGTAGTTATGTAGGGAGCAAAAGTTGCCTTTCTTTTCATTATTTAGCTTAAACAAACTAAGTGTCTGGATTAAAAACAAAGTTTCTGATTATCACATTTTCATATGACATCATTTCCATGTATGTAGTTTCACATTTTCTCCAGAGCCAGCCATCACATTTACTCTCTAAAGGCAACCAGCTGAGCAGCAATCTAGTCACTCAAGCACACTGACATTCACACAACATCAGCCTACCACTTAAGAGCACCCATTCACCAGCTCTTAAAGATTACTAACCAGCCAAACAACTCTATTGCTGCACTAGCAACAGTTTTACACATTCTTACCTCATCCACCCACTTGATAGCTCTCAGCAATTTGTATCTCTCTTCCGCGCTGTATACAGGGGGCCGTTTGACTAAGCTATGTCTTCTGGAAAAAGAAAAAAAAAAAAAACACACATTAACAGCATCCTGTCTTTTCTGTTCATGTGTTGAGCCATTATTCTTACATTTTCTGTACATGGCAGAAAGACCAAACCTGTGTTTTCTGTAATTTTAGAAATGGTAATCCTATGTCTTCTGCAGATTACAGAAACAGCAATTCCGTATTATCTGCAAATTATAGAGCATCAAAAGTTTTCATCACATTATAGAAACAACAATCGTATGTTTTCTGAACCTCTGTTTTCTGCGCATTACAGAAATAACTATCTTTTCTGCATCCTATATTTTCTGTGTGTTACAGAAAAAATAATCCATGTCTTTTGCATCCTATATTTTCTGCAAATTAGAGAAACAACATTCCTATATTTTCTGAAAACTACAGCAACAACAACCTTATGTTTTCTGCAAATTACAGAAAAAAAACAATCCTATGTTTTCTGCAAATTACAGAAACAACAATCCTGTGTTTTTCTGCAGATTATAGAAATACCAAACCTAAGCATTGCCCACATTATAAAAACAACCATCATATGTTTTCTGCATCTTTTGCTCTCTGCAGATTACAGAGACAGTCCTACTGTTTTTTGTATATTACAAAAAAGTAACAGTCCCACATTTTTTGTTTGTACCTCACAGAAACAAAAACTCTATGTTTTCTGTAAATAACAAAAAACAACAGTCATATCTTCTTGTATTTCACAGGCAGCAATTGTATGTTTTCCATAGTTCACAAATGAAACTGTCTGAGAGAGAGAGAGAGAGAGAGAGAGAGAGAGAGAGAGAGAGAGAGAGAGAGAGAGAGAGAGAGAGAGAGAGAGAGAGAGAGAGAGAGAGAGAGTTCGTAATATAACAACTCCCCTACTACTAATACATCAATGTAAAGAGATGCAGGCCACCTTTAGGATATGGGTGTTTCAAAACAGAAACACCTAGCATAAAGTCAGAAATGGAAACGTGTAAGTTGTAGTTACCATCTGAATGAGCACCAACGCAGAGATAGTCTCCAAACTCCTTAGCCTGTAAAAGAAATCAAGTGGTAATGATTACTTAACAGGAACACAAGGACTTCTTCAGTATCATGCTGGTATTTGGTACTGCCTAACTCCAGTAGCAATCCATGTGTCACAGCTGACGGTCTTTTGTATAGAACGTTCTGTATCCATCAAGATTACAGGTTTTAACTTTCTCTCGCATGGTGACATACAGATTTCTCTATTTCTGACATTCTCTACACAAGTAAATATGTTTTTCGACTAAAGCTGTATGTTGAAGAAGAAATTAGACAAAGACACTAACAAACATTAATTTCACTCCAACCTTGCACTACCCTCAACCCAACTCCTCCCAATCTCTCACATTGAGAATCATCTTCTCTGAGTCATTCTTTACTAATACAGAAATAACAACAGTCCTCTGATGTGCTAATGCAGTCTGCACCCAACAGGCCTACTATGCTTTCTAGTCAGAAGACACTATGAGAGGGAGTGTAGAGGACAGCCCTGTCATATAGTCTGAGACCAAAGAACTACTACATAGAGTCACTTTATCATCTTCGTTGATCATAATTCACACACACACACACACACACACACACACACACACACACACACACACTGTGCACACACACACAATCACACACACACACGCACACACACATGTGCGCACACACATGCACACACACACACACACACACACACACACACACACACATACACAAAACTATAAGCAACATTATCTTATCTTATCTTACATACACAAAAGGGCATACACACACACACACACACACACACACACACACACACACACACACACACATCAAATGTGTTGGTGCATGTACAAAAGGTCAAAGATGTTCAAACATAAGCAATACAGTTTTCATTTGAATGATAGCATTTCTCACATGGTAAGTATGTCTGGGCAATGGAAAAAAAATCTCTGTCACTTAACAATGGTCTGATGATCGATTGGTTTGTACTGCTTTTGTGTGGAGAACACAG
>JADBJO010000359.1:405000-412500 GCA_016801955.1 Conus betulinus | reverse complement strand
TCGGACAGTACATCCGATTGTGTTTTTGCTTTCAAGTGTCTACAAAAATCTCTATATGCCATGAATGTATGGTTCCAGAATACATTATTGTATTTATTCAAAGGATAACAAGGACTATATTTTTCTATTTCTTCGAAAAAAAAGGATACATTACACTGGCAATATTTTTCCACTTGTGTTTTGTTGTTTTAAATTCTCAGCCAGGTAAGTTTTAGAGCATTGATATGCTTGCTAATATCGGGTATGCCTAACCCCCCCCCCCCCCCCCCCCCTCCTTTATGCTTTTTATTGCAATTTTTCTACTTATTTTATCCCGTTTACCATTCCAAACAAACGAAAAACACATTCTCTGACAATCATTTATGAAGTCATCTGGTGGATTTGGAAGTAAAATCCATAGATGAATCAATTTAGATAAAATCAAAGATTTAAACACAGCAACTCGTCCAAGAGGAGTAATGTTTCTTTTCATCCATATTTTTAAACAAAGCTGTTATTTCTGACATTTTTTCAGCATAATTAATCTTTTCACAGTTTTTTTTACATCATTTGTGAACCATATTCCCAATATCTTAAACTTATCAGGGTTCCATTGTATATTTAAATGTTGCATATATTTTATTTCTGAGCCTATCTTACTACCTAGCCATATTGCTTGTGTTTTATCTGCATTTAGGAAAAGTCCTGAAAACTTTCCAAATTTCTCTATTAATTGGACAGATCTTTCAAAAGATATTCGATCCCCATTATTCATTAATTGTGTATCATCAGCAAATTGTGATATTTTAAGTTCTGTGTTGTTTATTTTAACACCTTTTATATCTTATCTTCTCTAATCATAATTGCTAAGATTTCTACACATAGTATGAATAGATAAGGCGAAAGTGGATCTCCCTGTCTACAGCCTCTTTCAATGTGAAACCAATCTGAAGTTTGATCGTTAACTATAACAGTTGATTTTATGTTTTTATAAAATGTTTGTATCCAATTACATATGCTATTTTCGAAACCATATTCTCTCAAGATTTTAAATAAACATTCCCAATCGAGAGAATCAAACGCTTTCTCAAAATCTAAACAGAGTAAAAGTCCGGGTAATTGTCTCACTTCCAGATAGTTAGTTAGGTCATAAATAAGCCGTATGTTATCCCCAAGATATCTATTTGCAATGAAACCTGTCTGATCTTCACTTATTAGGCTCGGAAGAACCTTTTTTTTTAATTCTATTTGCGATGCATGCAGACCCAATTTTATACAGAACATTTAAAATTGAAATAGGTCTCCAGTTTTTTTATATTCTCTCTCGATTTATCCGGTTTAGGTATGCAGGTGATTATTCCTTCTTTTTGAGTGGTTGACAGTTCCCCATCCTTCACTGACTGATTTAGAGCACGAACTACAAAAGGACCAAGTTTTTTTTCCAGAAAAATTTATAAAATTCTGCTCCAAAACCGTCAGAACCAGGACTTTTACCATTTTCATGTTTTTCAAAGCAAAGCCGCTTTCTTCTAAACTTATTTCTCCATTTAAGGAATCTTGTTCTTCTCTAGATAATTTTGGACATTCTTGTATTAAGTCTTTTACGTCACATGTACCTAGGTTTCTTTTGGAATACAGTCGTTTATAAAATAAATGAACTTCTTTCTTTATCTTATTTGGCTCATCTATAAGTGTTCCATTGCTGTCCACTAATTTTGTCATACTTTTATTAACATAATGTCTCTTTTCTAAATTACAAAAGTAGTTTGATATTTTTTCCCCCCTTCAGCAATCCATTTAGCTCTTGATCTTAATATAACTCCCTGTATTTTCTTCTCTCTGAGTGTCACTAGTTGTTGTTGTTTTTCTTTTAACAATTTAAGTCTTCCTCTGTTTTATTTTCTTGTTTTTTCTAATACACCGATTTCTTTTAATAAATCGTCTTCTTTTTTTAAAGCCTTTTTCTTCCTCATAGTAGCATATGCAATAGTTTTCGATCTTATTTTCATGAGCAAAAAGTCAATAAAAACTTTATCTGATACAGTAAGTTCAACATCTTTAAGTGGGATTCGAGAGAGTGTTTCTACGTCATACTGTTCTATCGAATATTCACAGATAATTTCATCGATTGAATAATGTACTTCTTCTACATATTGTTTGTCTTTTAACAACTCACAATTAAATTTCCAGAATGTGTTGTGTTTAATATTTTCCCCAAATTTCAATTTCAGAACAACCATTGAATGATCTGTTCGATATCCAGGTGTAATATCTGCATCTTCAAAATTCAACATAAGGTCTTCTGAGATAAGAAAGAAATCTAACCTACTCTGCTTTAAAGGCGATGATCTGTGCCATGTATAGCGTTTTACTTGTTGATTATTATCTCGCCAAACGTCTGACAGAGCGAAG
This sequence comes from Conus betulinus, assembly GCA_016801955.1. Classification (NCBI taxonomy): domain Eukaryota; kingdom Metazoa; phylum Mollusca; class Gastropoda; order Neogastropoda; family Conidae; genus Conus; species Conus betulinus. The sequence continues at coordinate 410,109 of JADBJO010000359.1, read as the reverse complement.
TCCGCCATCATGTTTTCAACACATTTTTTTGCCTTTGGGTTGTTTATATTGCTATAATTATCATAATCTAAATAGGGATCGAGGACAAGGTCCAGTCACCAACTAAAACAAGTGCATGATTTTCATATTTCTGTATTTTGCCCCTTTAAGTTTTCGTAAAATTCAGGATTATCTTTATTAGGTCCGTAAATATTTACCAGCAGAATCTTCTTCTCGAAGGTTGTCATGGAGATAATGATATAGTTTCCGTTTGAATCCCTTTCTATTTCATTGATTTTAAATTCGAAATTATTATTAAATAATATTGCAACTCCCCTTGCATTGGACTTAAAGGAGGAGAAAAAAAATCTATATCCCCATTCAGACGTTACATATCTTTCAAGTTTTTCATTGAAGTGAGTATCCTGAAGGCAGTAAATACAGTGTGACTTTTTTCTAAGAAAATGAAATACGTCTCTTCTCTTCTGAAGGTCTCCTAGTCCCTGGCAATTCAGGGACGATATCGTTATTGATGCCATGTTAAGTCATAAGGCATTTTGCATAAATAATTTTCTTGTACATCACTTCATATACAAACTGAAAAACATAATGTGGTATTTCCGTAAAAGTAATAAATTAGTCCATAATTTTTGTCTGTGAGAAACCATTTCACCGAAGTAACAACAACAACAATTATAGCAACAGAAATCCATTGCTGTTGATAGAAGGTACATGAAACTGAGGTGGGCTGGATAAAAAAAAAAAGGAACCAATTCTTTGCAATACACCGCGATCGATACATGAAGAAACCACACGCACAAAAAAGGCATACTGTGTACATAAAAAAAAAAAAAAAAAAAAAAAAAAAAAAAAACACGAATAAACAAACACAAGAATGGAGGGAAAAAAACATATTCTTTATAAATGACAACCGCACTGGAGAGCACGGGGCTTTGATTACCTGCTAATTAATGTACAAATCCAAACATAATACCATAAAGGAAATAGGGCTATTACAGGGGGGGGGGGGGGGGGGGGGGGGGGGGGGGAAGATGAACAGGGGAAGGGAGGGAAAACGAATTGATTTTCTTTCCCTCTCTTTTCTCTGCCTTCATCTCTTATTTATATGTGTGCGAGCGCGCGCGCACAATCGCGCGCACATGAATAAGTGTGCGCACGCGCGCGCACGCACACGCGTGCGCACACGCACACATATGTGTTTCACCGATAAATCAAACATGTGCTAATACAATGTGCACATTTTTCAAGTATGATGGATATGAACCACCATGCAATTTCAATAACAAAAGCAATGACAAAAAGAAAAAGACCAAGAACAAGAACACAACAACAACAACAACAACAACAAAAAAAAAAAAAAAAAAAATGACAATTGCCAACTGCTGCCACCACCGACATTATCTGCGTCTCCCCCCATCGTCATGCACACAAGCGACCTTCTGTATTCCATTTGAGAATATGCAGGGTAAAACTAGAACACACACACACACACACACACACACACACACACACACACACACACACACACACACACACACACACACACACACACACAGCAACAGCTAATGGCATAAGTCGAGTGGTAAATGAGTTCATCAAAATAGAAGAGAGAGAAGAGGAGGAAGTAAGAGAAGAGGAGGGGGGGGGGGGGGGGGGAAAAAACAAATAGAGTAGATGGCAGAGAGAAGAGAGATAGGAGGGAGAGAGGGGAGACACAGAGAGAGAGGGGGGTGGGTGGGAAGGGGGAAGAAAGAGTAAAGAGGGGAAGGGGGGGGGGGGGGGGGGGGGGGGAGGGGGGGGGGAGAGAGTAAACACCGACAGAAAGAAGCACAGAAAAAGAAACATGTGAGCTTCATTAATTATGATATCCATCCGTAGTCAAGTGGGAAAAAAAAAAAAAAGCCATGAACCAATGCATGAACACATAGATCAAGAATCAAACAAATACACGATTGAAATAAGTTAACATCATTTGTTGATATATTCACAAATGTTGTCATTTATCATTAAAAAATGTCCAAAGAAAGCTTGTTTTTAATCAGTCAGTAATGTCTCTGTAAACAATAGTCCAATGCATGTACCTGTGTGCACAAGAGCACATGCGCGCGCGCGCGCGCGCGCGCGCACGCGTACGTGTGCCTGCACGCGCGCGCACATGCACACTTTTTACTCATAAACCAAAAAAAAGTACCGATGCAAAGCTCACATTTTCAAGTAAGATGGATGGACCCCAATAACAATGACAATAGCAATGACGAGAATGATAACAAACCACCACCCTGAGAATCATAACAACAATGATAATATCAACAATAACCAATAATTGCCACCACTGACATTATCTGCATCACCCCCATCGTCAAGAACACAAGCGACCTTTTGTATTCCATTTGAGAATATGCAGTGACACAGCACCTGCATGGGTGAAAGAGAACAAGCACACACACACACACACACACACACACACACACACACACACACACACACACACAACAACAATAGCTAATAGCATAAGTGGTAGCTTGATTTTCATCAAAATGGAAAAAGAAGGAGGAGGTGGAAATAAGAGGAGAGGGAGGGGAGAGAGGGAGGAAAAAAAACAGATCAATGTAAACAGCAGAGAAGGAGGGGAAGGAGAGAAAGAAACTGAACAGAAAAATAGAGAAACAGAAAGAGAGAAAGGGATAGAGAAAGGAGGGGGGGGGGGGGGGGGGGGGGGGGGGGGGGGGGGGAGAAAGTGTAAAGGTAGACAGAAAGATGTACAGAGAGAGAAAAAAAAAAAAACGTCAGCTTCATCAATTATGATATCCATCCGTCGACAGAGGGGGAAAAAAAATAAAATGATACTTGAACACACAGATTGAAAATGTTTTAGTTACATCAATTATCATTTTCTTTCATTCATCTTTCCCCTCTACTTTTTTTTTTTTTTTAATAAGCAGCATAACTAAAATAACATAATGTAAACGAAAGGAACATTAAATAATCAAGAAAGTTCTTTTCAATGCCATACTAAAACAAAGTTGCCATGAACGCACACACACTCACACCCACCCCCCCCCCACCCCCCCCCCACACACACACAAAGGTGTGTGCGCGCGCGCATGAGCGCGCGCGCGCGCATGCATGTAGCTGTGTATATAAGAACATGCGCGCGCGCCTGCACGCGCACACATGTTTCTACTCATAAAGCAAAACAAAGTTCTAATACAAAGCTCACATTTTCCAAGTAAGACGGATGGAACTCAATAACAATGACAATAGCAATGACAAGAATGATAACAAACCACCACCCTGAGAATCATAACGACAATAGTGATAACAACAAAACCCATAGTTGCCCCACTGACATTATCTGCATCATTCCCATCGTCAAGCACACAAGCCTTTTGTATTCCATTTGAGAATATGCAGTGACACAGCACCTGCATGGGTAAAAGAGAACAAGCCAAGCCACACACACACACACACACACACACACACACAGAGAGAGCAATAGCTATAGCATAATAATGGTAGCATGATTTCATCAAAATGGAAAAAGGAGGAGGAGGTGGAAATGAGAGGGAGGGGAGAGAGGGAGGAAACCACATCAGTGTAGACAGCAGAGAGAGGAGGGAAGGAGAGAAAGAAAACTGAACAGAAAAAGAGAGAAACAGAAAGAGAGAGAGGGAGGGACAGAGAGAGGGAGGGACCGAGAAAGGGGGAGGCGGGGGGGGGGGGGGGGGGGGGAGGGGGAGGGGGGGGGGGAGAGGAGAAAAAGAGGTAAAGACCGACAGAAAGAGAGAGAGAGAGAGAGAGAGAGAGAGAGAGAGAGAGAGAGAGAGAGAGAGAGAGAGAGAGAGAGAAAGTGAGCTTCGTCAATTATAATATCCATCCGTAGACAGGGGAGGGGGATGCCATAAAGTAATACTTAAACACATATGGACCAAAAAAATGGGTTTTTTTTTTTGTTTTTTTTTTTTAGTTTTTTTTTTTTCCATTATTTGATCATATTCTTTCATTTATCTTTTTCTTCTCTCCCCCCCCCCCCCTCCCCCCCCCCCCTCTCTTTTGATAAGTAGCGTAAGTACAATAACATAATAGAAATTAAAACGAAATCAACATTAAATAATCAAGAAAAAGTTCTTTTCCATGCCACACTAAAACAAAGTTGTCATGAACACATGCAAATCATCAAAATATCAAAAAAAAACACAAAAAAAAAACAAAAAACAAAAAATCTCAGCACATTTCTCGTCGAAAAAGGTCCTCCACATTTATGCCCAGATCAACTCTGATTGTCTTTCCATTTTTCAGTTTGCACAATACTTTACCATTGGATGTCCATGATGACATGACTGCAGAGTGGTTGGAAATCCTTTTGAGCAGTTGATAGTTTGCACGAGTCAGATCCTCGCTGATGGAAATTCCCGACCCCTTAATTTCCGCCTTGCTGCTAACACCTCTCTTCTCTGCCGTCTGGACAGGAACCTAAGTATGATGGGTCGTGGTCTGTCCCTATCCCCTGGCTTACCGGAACGGTGTGCGATTTCTCTGTCTTTTGTAGAGATTGAAGCGATGCCTACTTTTTTGTTTATCACATCAATACATTTGTTTACACAGTCTTCCACCGTTTCAGCCGTACTCTCAGGAATACCGTGAACACGTACATTCCACGACCTGCCATGCTGTTCAGTGTCATTCATGTCACGTTTAAAACTGGCTATCTCATTTGATCGTTGGACTAATTCTTCTTTGATTTCCTTATTGATCCCCCTCAATTTTTCCATGTCTGATTTGAGTGTGTCGTTCTCTTTTCGCACGATAAATAAATCTCCCTCCAGCTTGTCAATCCTAACATTTAAAGCTTCCGTCAGCCTGACCATTTCGTTCTTCACTGTAAGAAGCGAGTCTCTAATCTCTTGTAGGGTGTCTTTTATATTCAAATTGTCCTCTATAATTGTTTCACTCTCGCCATCCTGTCTGTGTTTCTTTTGCACTTGTTTGGATTTCTCATTGTCCGGAGTTGGACTAGCACCACTATCACTCGCAGATGATGTGGAGGAGGGTTTCCGTTTGTTCCCCCCCCTTTTGTTGCAGCAAAGTACTTTGACGTAGACATGTCTC
>JADBJO010000359.1:390000-392500 GCA_016801955.1 Conus betulinus | reverse complement strand
CTTTTTTTTTTCTTTTCTCTTTTTTTTTTTTCATATTTTTTTCCTCTTCTTTGGTGTCTTGTCAGCGGCATCATAACTTTATCATCACCATTCATTCCCACTCCCCTGCAAGTTCACAGCCCATAGCTCTGACCCGGCCCACCTGTGGCCCCGGCCCCGGGCACCACCATCCCTCGCAGGGGGGCAGCCGCGATCCCCCAGAGGAGAAAAAACCACTCTTTCGTGACCCCACCGAGTCACTTCAGTCAGTTAGTGTGAAGTTTTTCTCATCCAACGTAGGCATAACCACCAAGCTTGGGGCTGTCTTGCTGACGACAATATTTTTACAGTTAGTCGCGCAGGCTGTGTGGGTGGAGCCCGGACGGTCCTCCTACGGGTGTCTCTCCCGTCTACAACAAGTCCCATTCATGTCTTCATCATACGTGGCGTATCCAGTCGTCTAGCAACAGCATGCCATCACAGGCAGGTACGTAGTGGCCCGCGACTCACCAAGGGCATAGACGGGAAAGATTAGGTATGAGGAGGGTCCAAACCGAGGTCTCCACGAGAGCATGAACAGCCCAGAGACTATTTTAATGTTGAATTATGAGGACGATGGTGATGAAAACGATGCTGTGCAGTTCCCCGTCTGGTGAAGTTGACACACAGGGCTATATTCTAATCCGTTTACCTTCATAGGATATTTCGGCGTCCCAGCCAGGCCCGACGAGATATGAATACAAGCTCCTGCAGTGTTGGGCAAGAAATTTAGCGACACTTTCAGAGACACATCCTTACGTGGGGGTATATGGTAAAACTCGACAGGGGGGTCCCACCTTCCCATATGAGCCATAGCACACACACCTTTGGGTAGAGCTATCTGAGGCCGAAAAAATCACACAGATAAATAGGATTTTTGACACAGTCCTCTGCAGCACGGCAATTCGTGACGCCACAACGCCCACCGAGGACGTTTCATATATCAGTCAGTTAGCATAATAACAAGTAAAAGATCTTCTGACCTCTGGCCCTAAGACAAAATCTCATCCAGCGTAGGCGATGAGTTGACCCAAAAGAATGTGTAATCGAGACTGTGGTGTGTTTGAGATTTGACGACAAATATCTATTGTACATATTAATGCGCAATTGATAAATCTGTGTGGTTTAATCGGACGGTCCTCCTACCTCCCTGGCGTCATCCGCGTCTCGTCTCTAGCAAACAGCTCTCCATCTCTCGTCTCTTCTCTGTACTGTAATACGTGTCTCTCGACAGAACTCACCGCCCCCCCCCCCTTAGGGGCTTCAAGTCAGAGCATGCGCTGTCAAATTCAGCAACCTGCTCTGATGTCACGACCCAAAGGGGGCCAGCCTGCAATTCAAACTAAGAAACGGAATTCTAACTTGCTCACCAATTCAAAGAGTGACATGCTGATGATGTGACATGACACTGTGACGATGACCAGTGATCAGTTCGGCAATCATCCTCCGTACCGGCAGAGTGCGAGTTGTTAGTATTGACCAAAAGCAAATCGAAAAACGAATAATCAATGCTACGTATCACTTTAGCGATCAGATTAATCTGACCCTGTTGAAACATGCACTGTTGTCTATTATATTGTTCAGTGAGAAAGATAATAGTTGCGAACAGAGGTTTGGTTTGAAATGGATTGAGAATTCAACAACATGAAAATAATCACAGATAACACTGGTCGTTACGTCGGAGTAGGCTGCTGGATTTTTAACAGCCTGTAGTCAGAGCCTTGCGAGAAGAGATTTAACGTCCATCTTGCGCCCAATTTGAGGAGATAAGTGATTTCTCGTTCGTCTTCGTTTTCATTGTCCTCAATGTTGTCTGTCTTGCCTGAAGTAGACCAAAGAGGTCGAAACGCGCCGTTTTTTGTCTTGTAATTTACTTGTTTATCCCTGTCATCCGGCCTCTCTTTCAACAGTTAGACACAAATCAAGGTGTTTTCATCCAGCCTCATCAACTGCTCATCCCCGCTCTCCCTCCCTTTCCATACCCCTTCACCCCCCCCCCCCCCCCCCCTTTTTTTTTGCATCCCCAAGACCACGAAACAAGTTCACATCATATAGCGCATTTCTACGCTATAACTTTTTCCCCCCCCCCCCCCCCCCCCGTTCTGCCTTTTTTCCCTTATTCAATCTTTTTTGTTCTCTTTTTTTTCATTTTTCTTTCTTCTTTTTTTTTCTTCTTTTTTCTTTTTTCTTTTTTCTTTTCTTTTTCTTTTTTTTTTTTTTTTTTTTTTTTTTTTTTTTTTTCTTTTTTTTTTTTTTTTTTTACATCTTTTCATATTGATGAGCATACGCCTAATCATGCTTGCCGTTCTTTTTTTGTGCCTGTCTTTGCGTCAAAGCTGTTTGCGAGTATATCCGATCCATAACGTGCTGATTCATATTTTGTTTTCGATGCTATAACTCGTTTCAGGTGTACCTTGAACGTAAGACTAAAAAGCAAAAAAAACATCCGGCCAAAAAACAAAATGAAAACAACAACAACACC
>JADBJO010000359.1:380000-385000 GCA_016801955.1 Conus betulinus | reverse complement strand
TAGCGAGGTACCAAAATCAGGATGATGGGGAAAAAGCTCTCCTATATAGTAAAGTTATATTCTTTTACCCTGTGTACCATCAGATTTTGGAATAAGGTGCCAGACAAAATAGAAACAGTAAATAGTATTGGCAATAACAATTCTTTTAAAAAAAAACAAACAAACAGCCTGATAACCATCATGTTAAAAGAAAATGTAATATTGGTTAACGATGTGCTCACGAAGCGAAGTAGAGTACAAAGAATACAGTCGCATACATGTTCCAAACCGAGCTACGATGTAAAACCGATAGATATCCGCAGGTGTCAGTTTTTACACAGAGTTTCTCCCTTACCCTTTATTTCCTTGTCTGCTTTGCTTCTCTCTTTCTCTCATTATTGCTACCTTTTCTTCTTACGTAGTTGTTTGTTTGTTTGTTTTTGGGGGTGTATGTGTATTTAAAAACATTGTTCCCTTCGTCTGTCTTTCATCCCCGACCCCATTTGCTTTTTCCACGAACTGAATAAATTACAACCTTCAATTTCAGATGAAAATAAATGTTTTATGTCGTACAACAAAGAGGAAAAAAAATATATATATATAAAAAAGCACGGACAACACAGAACGTCAACATACATGTCTTTTTCGAAAACACCACTCACACACACACACACGCGCGCGCGCGTGTAAATAGTCGTTTACAGAATGAAGAGGTGAAAAAAAAAAGAAATGCAGTGAAAAGAAGAAAGTGGCAAGTTCTCTCTCTCTCTCTCTCTCTCTCTCGTCTCTCTCTCTCTCTCTCTCTCTCTCTCTCTTCTCTCTCTCTCTCTCTCTCTCTCTCTCTCTCTCTCTCTCATTCCTGTGAGAGTTTTCTGCATTCAACTGATCATTCTAATGAACGGATCCAGCTACTAAAAGTATAAGTCAACAATATCTTTGACCTGAGAAAGGGCGATAGTCTTCAGCATTACTTTTACTGCAATTACTACCATCACTACTACTATGACTACTTCTGTTTTTACTACTAGTACAACTATGACTATCAGTATTCCTGCTGCTGTGCTGCTGCTACTACTACTAGTGCTACTACTACTTTAACAGAAATAGGAAGCAATCGTTTGCTGAAATTGTTTTGCATCACTTTTTATTTTCCTTACCGTATTACAAGTCTGCCCGTCTGTCTGTCTATCCCATCTATCTATCTATCTATCTATCTATCTCTCTATTGACGTGCCATCTTCTGTTCCCAATTCGTGGCATTGTCTTTTCTCTGTACACTCCAGCTCTCCCTATTCAGCCACATCCCAGGTTGTCTCTTCACGATTTCTAGCACCGGTAGTCCACATGCTGCAGTCACTCTCAAGCCTTCAGGAGGCAACCCGCCAATGGAGACACTGCCCCGCTGTCCAGTCACTTGGAATGATGTTCACTGATGCCTGTTCCGAATCAGCAAATGTATGGAACCACCCACTAACCCTCCTCTAATGACAATGACTGCTTTATCGTCGAGCTAGCATGGATGAGCGTCCCTACTCCAGTTCCCCTCCTGAAGACACCGCTACAGTCACTACCATTGAACTAGTCGACACTGATGGCTTCGACACCAGCTCAACATGTGCATGAACGAACGTGGGGGAGGAAATGGAAACTGGAGGTCACCACAAGGGAAAGGGGTTATAAAGGACCATGTACATAATCTGACACCTTGTTATGATTAATGAGGATGAAGACGAGGCAGATGACAGCGATGCAGTTTCATAATGGTCAACACAAGGCAGTGCTCGACGTCCCCTTTCATCAATCCTCACAGTGTCAGTGTGTAAGGGAAGGTCTCCATGTTGAAAATGTGAAATCGATGAGCTTTAACTCCCTTTATGTGCTGATATGAGGCAAAGAAGTGATTAACTCACAATGAGAGAATACGTGGCAATTGAATCGATCCTTCCACTCCATGCTACACCCCCACTCTTGACTCTGTCATACTCCCTGCCCGACTTCTTTACTATACTTGACCCCCCCCCCCCCCCCCCCCCCCTTCCTTTCCTCACTTCCGTTATTCGTACGCATTCATTTGAAATTCATCATGCCTATGCTTTGCTTCCTCACACTTGGTGTGACTGATAGGACACTACCGTTGGTGTTGACGAGTGACATGCTGCTTCCACATCTTCGACGTCCACCGATGATCGCAATGCTAGACTCCTCACAGAAATCAGCATTTCTTAGCCCGCTCCTCCCACTCCCCTTCCTCTTCCTACCCACCCCCTCCCTTCCTTCTCCACATCACAGAACCAAGTGACTATATAATCCCAAGTCACATACATTTTTTTTTCAAAATGAAGAAATTACTTGTGATAGAATTATACCAACAAAAAAAAAAACAAGGAAAAAAAAAACAAACAAAAAAAATCCTAAAAACAAAACAAGCAAAAAGAAAAAAAAATCTGAAAACATCACAGCATGTTATGAGCAAATACTTCAGTGATAATTCATCTCGAATGCAGTGAGCTATACTCCTACTACCGATTGGTGGTGTAAAACCTCAGGGGAAAAAAAAAAAAAACAAACAAACAAAAAAATAATAAACAAACTGCCCCCACTCACGATACAACAATCCGACAACATACATCAACCGGAAAAAAAAAAAATCAAAATCATCACTGACGTTGAAGTAGGCTTGCCAAGGAGTGTCTCCACACTTAGGGAGTGTTGTTTTCCATGTGGATGCAGTGCTCAAGCGACCCCTGTCTGTACACGATGAAAAATCAAACACAATCCACATCATCCAGGACCGTCGCAGGGTAAAATACATTCTACAGAACGAGCAGCAACAACAACGTAGACAGCCTCTGATCTGCTTACAGCGGCAGGGATCGTGTTCATCTTGACTTGAATGACGCCTGGTAGCTCACTCTGGCTGCATCACCACGATTAACAAGGTTCTGAAAGCTCGCGCATGTTACAGTACCAACGGCAAAGTTTGTGGACTAATGGCACAGCTACGCTGATCAACAATCCCTCTCTCAGTCTGCTTCGTATACTCAATTTTACACGTGCTGCTGCGGCCGCTCTCTGTCTGTCTGTCTGTCTGTCTGTCTGTCTGTCTGTCTGCCTGCCTGCCTGCCTGCCTGTCTGTCTGTCTGTCTGTCTGTCTGTCTGTCTCTCTCTCTCTCTCTCTCTCTCTCTCTCTCTCTCTCTCTCTCTCTCTCTCTCGGTACTGACGTGATAATATGAATAGGTTCATATCCTTAGTCCTAGAAGGGAGAAGGGCCAGGTGAAAAAAAGCGAGGTCTTGCTTACCTGGTACCCTTGGGAATAAAGATAATCTGTGCGTGTGTGTGTGTGTGTGTGTGTGTGTGTGTGTGTGTGTGTGTGTGTGTGTGTGTGTGTGTGTGTGTGTGTGTGTGTGTGTGTGTGTGTGTGTGTGTGTGTGTGTGTGTGTGTGTGTGTGTGTGTGTGTGTGTGTGTGTGTGTGTGTGTGTGTGTGTGTGTGTGTGTGTGTGTGTGTGTGTGTGTGTGTGTGTGTGTGTGTGTGTGTGATTCAATGATCAACACACTGATGACAATGACCATGAATTTAACTATTCGACAAACATCCCCAACGATGGGAGACTCTGCGCCTTGACCAGGAAGGGGAAGAACTCTACCTGCCCCAAAAAGGATTATCAACATGACGCGTCAAAACTCCGTTCAAATTTATCGGACGGTTGAAATATGCACCATTACCCTGTCTACAATACAATGATAGACTGCACATGGATTAGTTTTAAAATGCAGGTTAAAATCTACAGAGGATTCGCATATTGGAAGGTTCTTGACGTAAACACAGGTAACATATTACTTTGACTTGGTCAGGGAAACACCAAGCCTAGAGTGAAACCGGAAGTGGATGGAAACCGGAAACGGAAGGGTAATAACTGCAAAACAATTTTTTCTTTTAATCGCAACGTCTCACATGTAGTGTGAACACATATAATGTATCGAAATCATAACTGGTAAGATTAAGCTGAGTCTGAATCTGAGTCTGAATGCATCTAAATCTTCTTGTGTTGGTGGGAGTAAATTCTTAGTCGAAAGATCTGAGCCGATAAAAGCCCACAAGATGTGCCGTTAATACTGTAATAGACGCAGTGTCCCCACATGCAGCAGATCAAAGGCAGAGACACAAAACCATAGCACGACATTCAATTCATCACATTCAAGAGAGTGAGATGTTTCTTGCAGAGTTTTTTTTTTTGTATACCTTAGAATCAATAGGCATGTGTTTCTTTATTATTTCTTTATTGCAGACAACGATCAGGACAGGAATGTCATTGTTTACGGAAGATTGAGAAAAAAAAAAAATCAGATGTACCCTCTGAGCATCACTGAATGCTCTACACGCATTACAACATATTGAACTTGGAGTCAAACGAACACATAGACTCCATGGGGTTATCTCACAGGCAGAAATCACATGATAAGTGGTGTGTTTTATTATAAATAGTACTCTATTCTATTTCCACAATCAAGCCATCCAAATTTCGAGCCACTTATTCCCTGGCTTAACAGTGATCATCATGTTAGACAAGTCAAAAGGACACCCGTCATTCTGTTTCATCACCGTAGAGAACGGAGTCGTGTCGTGTAGAGGAAATTACACATGGTTTAACATGGTGAAAACCCCCCAACTTTTTAAGCACTGTATGTAAGTCACTTAAAATCGGTCTCCTGGGTGAGTCTAAGTTCTAAATCAAATCTGTCAACTCTTCTTTTCTTTCCCACAACAAAAGGCAGAAAAAAAAAGACAGAAAGAAAACAAAACCACCCTTTTTGGTACAGAATGGATCACGGCATACGCGACCTGTACAAATTGTTCACACAGAATACCGAACCGCGGGACTCTTTCATTCCTAATGTGCTGATGTGAAAGCAGCGAGAAATGCTATAAACACAGCCATCACTCCGCTGGTATTAACAGACCAAGCTTGTTCCAGTGAGACAGCATCACACATATTGTCTGGCATTGTTTGGATTCAAGC
>JADBJO010000359.1:352500-355000 GCA_016801955.1 Conus betulinus | reverse complement strand
TTCTTCTTCTTCTTCCTTCTTAGGGGAGGGGTCGAGAAAGTAGGTACTGTTGAACTGTTCTAGCTCTCTTCAATTGGTCGGTGTTTGTTTTGTCAACAGTCACAGTCCTAAGACACGCCAAAGCTAATTACCCACGCCTAATTAAAGAAAAACATTTTTTAAACAAATAAGTAGTGGGGGAGGAAACGAGTACAGGGCGACAATTCATCCATCATTTTCACAATTACTAATTTGAGGGGAAAAAGAGCAGGCTGGGGGAGGTGTGTGGGGTGTGGGGTGGGGAGTGGGGGTGGGGGCAGAGGGGTGGAAAGGGGAAAAGAAAGTGGAAATGAAAAAGAGGGAGTTGAAATATTAATACTAAATTTGAACAAATCAGAAAAAAAAGTGTGTGTGTGTTTGTGTGTGTGTGTGTGTGTGTGTGGTGGTGGGGGGGGGGGGGGGGGGGGGGGGGGGGGGGGGGGGGGGGGGGGGGGGGGGGGGGGGGGGGGGGGGGGTCGTCTCCAGACCATCCTCAAAGACATCTTGGCCAGCTACTACAAAGTGGGTACTGACGTCAACAAGATGTTGACAATGCCCGCCTCCAGCCTACCCTGAAACCTGGAGCCAAGACCGGTGTAGTAGGCCAGAATGTACCCAGTCCACAGTATACCCTGGTACAAAATGACCGAGGCCAGCATTATATCCCGGATATAAAATGGTCTAGACTGCTTCAAAACCCCGGAGCACACCGCTCCAGACTATTCTATGTCCCTCTGGACCTTCAGAAAAAAAAAGTCTTTATTTTCCTCCGTAATTCGAAATTCTACGTTTTGAAGGTCAACATAGTAGTGGTACTTTGAAACACAAGACTACATGTAACCTTCGATGCCTTGGTATTTCGATAGCTCGCAAGCTTAGTATAAAATAATCACACACACACACACACACACACACACACACACACACACACACACACACACACACACACACACACACACACACACACACACACGCACACACACACCACGCACGCACGCACGCACGCACGCACGCACGCACACACACACACACACACACACACACACACACACACACACACACACGCATACATACACGTGCGCGCGCAAACACACCATATGCGCGTATGCACATAGGCACACGCACAGACACACACACACATAAACACACACACACACACACACACACACACACACACACACACACACACACACACACACACACACACATACACACACACACACACACACACACACACACACACACACACACACACACATACACATACACACACGCACGTACACATGCGCACACGCACACGCACACGCACACACACACACACACGCGCGCGCGCGCGCACACACACACGCACGCACGCACACACACACACACACACACACACACACACACACACACACACACACTTCCTTCCTCCTCCATCCCCTCCTCCCACCCCGCCACCCACAAAGACCCATCTCTCCACCCTCACCCCTACCCACACACACACACACACACACACACACACACACACACACACACACACACACACACACACACACACACACACACACACATACACACACACACACACACACACACACACACACACACACACACACACACACACACGCACGCACGCACGCACCCACGCACTCACATATTCGTGCATAAGAACCATCCTAGCATTCATACTAAAACGAACTCCGGTCGATTGTTGTGTCTAACTCTTCATTCATAAGGAGTTGGTTGGATAACAAAGGCAGTCACAGAACAGTCCTTGTAAAACTTAGTGGGGTCACATTCTAGCAATCTAGCCATGGCCCTGATTTCAATCCTGTGGCCCAAGCATCCAAATCTGTATTCTGGATCGAAAATGGTAGTCTTCCACTACGGCAAGGGTATATCTTGGGCCAGATGGGTATGAAATGGCCGAGGTTTTTAAACAGCCCATGACACGGTGAGCTAGAGGTATATTTCCGGCCTGATACACCGTTGACATGAAAAAGCCGAGGCCACACGAACCTCTAGCTCTTTTTTTCTGCGAGAGAAAAAGGCCGCTGCTGCCAAGCCCAAGAAAGCCACGAAGCCAAAAAGCTGCAATTTAAAAGCTTGTCACCATGTGACCCACGGTCACTACCAAGGAGCTTACTGCCATGAAGTCCAAGATCATTATCGAGAAGACCGTCGAGAACCCCAAGAAAGCTGCCTCCGTGAAACCCAACATCACTAAAACGAAGACCGCCAAGAGCCTTAGGAAGCCTGCTTCCATGAAATCCGAGACCACCACTAAGAAGATCGTCAAAAGTCATAGATAGCCCATGAAACCCAGAATCACAGCCAAGAATCTCATCAGACTGAGACCCCTTCACACGGATGAGCACCTATGCGGCTCCGGCCCACAGTCACCAACCCTCATTCTTCAGTCCTGTTCCATCTCGGAGACCCTGCGACTGGAAACGTGGCCCAGTGCAGCTGACCTTGGGGAGAAACTGTGGGGACAGGC
>JADBJO010000359.1:330000-335000 GCA_016801955.1 Conus betulinus | reverse complement strand
TATTTGTGACATTTTCGGCTTTCAGCCAGCTATTACCCAAAATTGAGTGTGCTGTGGGCTTCAATGAAAAGAGTAACATGGACCCCATAGCATCATCCTCATACCCTCACTGATCATTAATCCACCACAACAACTGCAACAAAGACATCTCAGATTCCGTGGCCCTGCAGACCCTGCTTCCATCGTGACCTCCGATCGATTCATTCAAAGATGGAGACTGTCGTTGCGTAGACGAGTGGCTCCCTCGAGTGGAGGAGGCTCGCACCGCGACTAAGCAACGATTGTCGTCCGTGAAAGTAGTGGGTGTCGTCCCGCTGGCTCAGAACGGGCTGAATCAGACACTGAGGCTGCATCGGGACAAGCCTGGGTGTGGTTGTGCGAGGGGAAGTCAGACTGAGCGGCGTGGGGAATAGCAGCGCAGAGTGGGTAGTGTACTATTTCAAACATATTTTTTTTCATGTAAAGACAATTTTTTTCATATTATAGAATTTTGCTTTTCATGCGATAGAAAATTATTTCACGCAACAGAAGCTCTTCTCTCTTCTGACAGGGATTTGATGTGTGTTTGCCGTGCTGAACTGTCACGCCTTCGTGCAAAATTTCAAACACTAAATTTTTTTCATGCAATGAAATTCTTTCGTACACCAGAAATTTCTCTCATTCGGTTGAAAATGGTTTCATGCCACAAAAGTACTTTAATTCTTCTAAAAGGTATACAGTGAGCGTCCGCCGCGCCGAGTGGAGTGGTTATATCTTCGTGCACTATTTCAAACACAAATTGTGGTTTTCATGCATAGAAAATTGTTTCATACGACAGAAATTCTTTTCATGAGATGTAAAATATTCCATGCAACAGAAGCACTCAGCTCTTCAGACAGGGAGTCACTGAGCGTCCGCCGCGCCGAGTGATCAAGTCTTCATGCGCTGTCTTGCCACACCGAATATGAGCTGAATTCTTTGACCGGCGCTTCCCCCAGCAATGTTCGGTGTAACGGTAAACTGTCATCAAGTCGAAACGTTATCGCCTTTGTCGCCGTTCGACGGTTATTATTACTTCCGATCTTTGGAGATGGCGGCGATTGTCAAACCCGTCTTCCTTGAAGTGAAGGACATTCCTGATGCAGCCTGCAATCACCAAGCCACTGTCTTGGAGATACGTTCGGCAGCAAAGCTCGTTTCTGGACAAAGTGTAGTGGTGAGTGCTCAGCGTATTGGAGGTCTATAGAGGGTCTGTCCTGCCACTATGGATTCAAGGTTCAACTTCCTTGTTCAAAGGCCTTCGCTTAAGAGGAACCGTCTTGCACTAACCCTTACATTCTGAGACAGGGTTCAGGAGAGGAGGAGGAAACCATCGACGAAAGCCCTTTGTTGATAACAATCCCATTTCAGCGGCCTACAGCGGACTAGAGCATGCTCTGTTGAAAGCTGGTTGCGAGCTTCGTTGAGCCATAAAATGTGAACGAGCCGGGACGGTGATAACAAGCTAACTAGGTTTCTTACTGGACGGAGACATGTGTTCATTACAGTCCCGCTCGTCCCCCTCGAAAAAAAAAAAAAAAAAACGTATCAAAGTTAGCTTATTCACGGCAAAGTTGTATTACAAGGGTCAAAAGCCAAAAAAAAAAAAACTAGTTGTGTGCTCCAATTACTTGGAGCAGGATCGTCATGCTTCTGTGTGCGAAAAGGAAGTCGTTGGCAGTGCTTGCAAGAAGTCAGGCCACAAACGAGAGGGCTCAGCTTGCGTCCCTTCTAAGGAACTGCAGTCAAGAAGAAAGATGAGGGCGCCTGATGAAAGAGATGAAGAGAGTGAGGGTGCGCGACAGGAAAGTGAGTGAAGGTGAAAGGAAGAGGGAAGAGAGAACAAAGAGCGCAGAGAGGGGAAAAAAAAAAGATTAGGGGGCAGAAACAAAAACAGCAGAGGATGTTCCACACCACGGCAGGCAACACTGACCACCTTTGCAGAGGGAGCCCCCCCGCCTCTCTCCCTTCCGCTCCTTCCCCTTCTCCATTACCGCTCAGAGACACCCAGATGATCATGGGAGACCACCAGCCTCACGAGCGGCAGGAAAACCCAGCATGCAAAGCAGGACAGAGGGCGGTCTGACTGACGTGTTCCGCCGGATGCTGACTGTGCCCATGCGGTGTGTGCCTCATATCCTTTATACTTCGCTTTAAAAATGGACTATGATGCTCATATGTGTTTTCTGAGTGATTCGACATAAAAATCCTGTCTTCCGCATATAACGAAAACATAATCTCACGAAGAAGTTCTACGTAGTTTTAAACGAATAAAGTATGCAGCTTCTCTCTACTGTATGGAATTAAAAGACACTTTTCAAAAACACTGAAATTTTTTCATTGCTTTAAAAAAAACTCACAAGTTCGATGTGATTTGCTTGCAAGAAGCGCACACAACTGGTAATGATTTGCACGAGTGGGATCAAAACAATGGGGAGGCAAAATATTTCATCATGGTGGTACAAACTGAAGTAAGGAAGAAGCAATTCTGGTTGCGAAGAACTTAAGAGGAGATGTAAAATCAAAAATG
Organism: Conus betulinus; assembly: GCA_016801955.1. Taxonomy (NCBI): domain Eukaryota; kingdom Metazoa; phylum Mollusca; class Gastropoda; order Neogastropoda; family Conidae; genus Conus; species Conus betulinus. The sequence goes on along the minus strand of JADBJO010000359.1, from coordinate 332,452 downwards.
GCACAAGACAGAATGTTGATCGTATTACTCTCCTATGACAAATATGACTTCTATTTAACAAAACATGCATGCTCCAGCTAACGCTATTGAAAAATAAGCCTTTCGTTTACATAACATCAACGAACGTTCAACGATGATATGATAGAAATGTCATACTTCTAGGAGAATTAGACTCTGTCCTCAACAACAAACTTACCATCAAACCTGGTAAGCATCATCGTGAAATTGAAGTACAGGAGTTAAATAAGCTAACAAAAGAACTAGAATTAACTGATAGCTGGAAATTTTTTCACGTGGATGACAAAGATGATACATAGATTAGGAGCACCCCATTTATACCTCGTTGTCTCAACCATGGTTTTATTTCGGAAAGCGTGGTAAAACGTATGACTGCTCCCAATTCGGATCATACAGCAGTGCACTCGAGTTAAATGAAACTACATCCGCGTGTGGTCCAGGAGTCTGGAAATTGAAAAACAATTACCTAAAAATGCTACGTTCGTACAAAGAATGACGACATCGCTTGATACACATCTTAAGATGATGATGATAGCAGCTTGTGTCTTGTGGACAACTGGGAAATGTGAAAAGTTCATATTAGAAATTTCTGTATCGACTTGGGAAAAGAACTATCTAGTCAAAGGAAGAACTATTCTCGTAAGTCGTATTCTCGAATTTCAGACAGACGAAGAGCTGGTGAAAGATCCAGCAATGGGTAAATACAAACTACCTTTTTACAGCTAAAACGAACTTTTGAATTAGAGCAAGTGAACGAAGCAAAAGGAGCACACAGATACGATCTAGAATGAAATGAATTGAGGACAGGGAATGTAATGCAAAGTATTCTACGATTTAGAAAAAGAAAACAGCTAGAGGGAAAAGAAAGGTTTTAAAAAGGTTGCGAAAAGAATCCGGAGTAGTTCTAATCAGATCAGGAGGAACTTTCAGACGAGCAGGTCTCATTTTACACAAAGTCTTTACGGTCAAAACAACTGCGGCAGTCGATGTACAAAAGGAGATTCTTACAGACTGAAACTTTTCCACATTTAGATCAAATTACTCTGCGTCATGTGAAGATCTAGTCACTGTAGAAGTAACCACAAAAGCGTAAAGAAAGTTCAGAAATAATGCAGCTCCAGACTGTGAAGAGATCACAGAAAAAAAAAAAGGGGGTTGGTATCCAAAGCGGTGACACAGTCTTTTATGGAATCTTTTCATTCAATTAAACTGTCTTCCATTCAAAGACAAGAATAATTCACTTTAATGCAGAAAAGAACGGCTGTAGAAAGAGACCAATTGCCGGTGGAAATCTGTAAGCCATGAACTAATACTAACTATAAAACTGTAAGAGGGAGTTTTGGCTTAAAGACTTGGTAATGTAATACTGTTAGCGGGAGTTTTTTGGCTTAAAGACTTGGTAAAAGTAGACTGTTAGCGGGAGTTTTGGCTTAAAGACTTGGTAACGTAATACTTAGCGGGAGTTTTGGCTATAAGACTTGGTAATGTAATCCTGTTAGCGGGAGTTTTGGCTTAAAGACTTGGTAATGTAATCCTGTTAGCGGGAGTTTTGGCTTAAAGACTTGGTAATGTAATACTGTTAGCGGGAGTTTTGGCTTAAAGACTTGGTAATGTAATACTGTTAGCGGGAGTTTCGGCTTAAAGACTTGGTAATGTAATACTGTTAGCGGGAGTTTCGGCTTAAAGACTTGGTAATGTAATACTGTTAGCGGGACGGCTTAAAGACTTGGTACTGTAGTACATAAACCAATACGATGATCGAAATGAAAGGAAGAAACATTACAAGAAGTTCAGGATCAATAGATGATGTATTAAATTATTTAAACAAACGCAACGAATCTGGATATTTGTTACCAGTGAATTATTGCAAGGTGATTGATTCAATATCTAGAAAAAAAATATTGTTGCATGCTTGCACTGATTTTCAGAAGTGGATTCATGCTCTAAATGATGGCGGTTCAGGCGGCATTAATCATGTGGGACTGCTGTCTGAATCTTTAAATGTGCCATGCGGAATGAGGCAAGGATGTCCACTTTCACCCTTGCATTTGTATCAGCTGTGGAATTATTAGCGTCTAAAATTAAAAAAAAAAACACACAAGGCACACATTCCTCATGGAAAAGAGCCATTCCTCTTCTAAAAGAGCCATAGCACAGTAAAAAAAAAAAATAATATATATATATAAAACCATGGCCAGCGACACAGCTTTTTTTGTTATTAACAGAGAAAACGTGTTAACAGCTTTAGCTATGCTTACTGCTTTCGAAAGATTTTCTGGCCTGAAGTGAAATACACAAAACACGTAGGTTCTAAGAATGTGTGTCGAATAAATGGATAGTAAGATATCCCATTTACTTTACTAAGTGCGATTAAAATTCTGGGCAATTCTTTTGAATCTGACACATTGGCTGAAGACGTTGAAGACAAGTAGAT
>JADBJO010000359.1:302500-305000 GCA_016801955.1 Conus betulinus | reverse complement strand
AGAAGAAGAGAGAGGAAAGAGAGAGTGTGGAAAGACACAGGGACAGGGTTGACGGCAGAGATATACTGTGGAAACTTCTGACCCACACAGGTGACATGGGGGATAGAGACAGACGGGCTAAGAATAATGTACATAAAGGGTAAAGTGTATGGTGGGGGTCATTTACTTATGGGAATATTCAATGTTGACGAGAAAGATACTTTTTTTTTTTTTTTTTTTTTGGGGGGGGGGGGGGGGGGGGGGGGGGGGGGGGGGGGGGGGGGGGGGGGGGGGGGGGGGGACCAGACAGGCTTTTTTTCTTGACTATAGCACATAATTTGATGGAGCCGTCCTTTTGAATTTTCTACTTGCCTTTTCCTGTGTTTTGTGTTGGGTAGAAAGAAGTCGATCCTCCATTCGTTCTGTCGCTTTTCTCTCTTTCTCCCCTTTTGAATGCTGTTGTAGGTCTCTCTGTCTGTCTGTCTGTCTGTCTGTCTGTCTGTCTGTCTCTCTCTCTCTGTCTCCGTCTCTATTTCTGTCTGTCTGTCTGTCCTCCCTCTCTGTCTCTTTCTGTCTCCGTCTCTATTTCTGTCTGTCTGTCTGTCTCTCTCTCCCTCCTCCTCTCTGTGTCACGAAAAGTCAGTAAAAGATAAACCGAACAACAAAACAACTTTGCCAGACAATGGAAGGCAGTGGAAAGAGATAGGGACACCGAGAACTTTGATTTCTCGTAAACTCTAGAAAAGCAAAAATGCACAGAGAAATGGATAGCGCGAGGGTTTTTTTTTTTTTTTAGGCCATTTACATAGCAAATATTTTTAAAAGTTTATAAAAAGAAAAGTTCTTGCTGTTCCCATTCCACGTCGAGGTTTCAAACTAAGTAGACAGGCAGAGATTACAAATGGCCTTTTTATGTCTGGAAAGAAAAAACAGGAGCAGTCCTGTTTTCTTCCGAGATCGACTTTGACTTCATTCAGCTTCAAGAGAGAAAATAATCTCACTTTACAGGTGACTTAGATATGTGAATGTAAACTCGGAGAGAGAGAGGAGAGAGAGAGAGAGAGAGAGGAGAGAGAGAGAGAGAGAGAGAGAGAGAGAGAGAGAGAGAGAGAGAGAGAGAGAGAGAGAGAGAGAGAGAGAGAGAGAGAGAGAGAGAGAGAGAGAGAGAGAGAGACTTCGACACTTTGATATTTTATTGTCATTACCTACCCAAAAAAGGTCTTTTGAGAGAGAGAGAGAGAGAGAGAGAGAGAGAGAGAGAGAGAGAGAGAGAGAGTTTATTGTGCTTTGGCCATCGATCCTCGAAGAAACTGTATAGTAGGCAACATATTCTACAAGCATGCACACACAGACGAACTAATTCAACAGTTTTAAACACAGTCATACACACACATACAACGCGGCTGTCAATAAATAAAGAAACTGACTACAAACGACAGCCTAAAACATACGGGTACAATCTCAAAAGCTTTGTTAGCATAGTTTGTATGAAAAAATATGAACTCGACTTTCTAGCTTTCACACGTAGTATGAACATAGCTGCTTGAACCTTGCGTAGCCACAACCCAGCATCACCGACAAGACTCACAAGCTGACCAGTGACCCCTCTTTTGGGTTGCCGTATATAGCGACTTGATTTTTGATGATGCATCATTGCTGACCTCTGGCGCTGAAGTTTAATATCACAAATCTGCGGATTCGCTTGAAGCAAAAGACTCTTCTTCCTGGTTTTGAGACTGCCAAAGAAATACCTGGGTAAGGATGTGGTTACAGGAGCTGGAGTGATGACATAGGAGTAATGAGTGAGGAGTAAGTATGCGGGAGTAATAATGAGTAAAGTAGGAGAAATCACGAAAGAAAGTCTGAGTTATGAGTGAAGTAGGAGTAATGAATGAAGTAGAAGTAAAGAGTGAAGTAGGTGTGATGAGTGAAGTAGTCGGAGTTATGAGTGAAGTAGAAAAGAGTGAAGTAGGAGTGATGAGTGAGGAAGTAGGAGCGATGAGTAAAGTAGAAGTGATGAGTGACGCAGGAGTGATGAGTGAAGTAGAAGTGATGAGTGAAGCAGGAGTGATGAGTAAAGCAGGAGTGATGAGTGAAGTAGAAGTGATGAGTGAAGCAGGAGTGATGAGTGAAGTAGAAGTGATGAGTGAAGCAGGAGTGATGAGTGATGTAGAAGTGATGAGTGAAGTAGAAGTGATGAGGGAAGTAGAAGTAATGAATGAAGTAGAAGTGATGAGCGAAGTAGGAGTAATGAGTGAAGTAGAAGTGATGAGTAAAGCAGGAGTGATGAGTGAAGTAGAAGTGATGAGTGAAGCAGGAGTGATGAGTGAAGTAGAAGTGATGAGTGAAGCAGGAGTGATGAGTGATGTAGAAGTGATGAGTGAAGTAGAAGTGATGAGGGGAAAGTAGAAGTAATGAATGAAGTGGAAGTGATGAGCGAAGTAGGAGTAATGAGTGAAGTAGAAGTGATGAGCGAAGTAGGAGTAATGAGTGAAGTAGAAGTGATGAGTGAAGAAGGAGT
>JADBJO010000359.1:285000-292500 GCA_016801955.1 Conus betulinus | reverse complement strand
ACACACACACACGCACGCACACACACACCCACACACACACACACACACACACACACACACACACACACACACACACACACACACACACACACGAGCGAACTGTCTCCTCAAAATTGCATGCATCACACGGGCTAACTATACAAACCTGTCAACAGATCATCAGTACACTGTACACAAAACTCCAAAACATACATCACACATCCACAAACTGTTTACACTCCACACCGTTCCTCCCAGAGAAGCGACATGCATGTCAGCAACGTCACTCACAGGTTAAGGTTCATTCGGATCTGACCTGCGCTGTTTACCCTGATATGTAATGTGCATGTTTTTGTTAGTTTGTTTGTTTGCTTGCTTTTTTTTTCTTTATTCCATCTTATCGATTCGGCTCTCAAACCCTGGGGGCCAGACGACCCGCAACATCAGATTTCCGGCAAATCTTCTCTGCATCGCCGGAGTCATACGAGGCTAGCCACCGCTGCACATCGCAAAAATATATCGTCGCCCACCCCCCCCCACCCCCCAATCCTTCTAACCTCTCTCCCCCCCCCACCCCCCCCCGCCCCCCCCCGCTGTCAGCCCTGCCCTCCCTGTCCCCCTACAAATCCTTCTCCAAGTTTCTCATCTCCCTCTCCTTCTTCCCGCCTGTCCCCTTAAGGCGAGAAATGAGCTGAGGAAAATGATTGCAGTAAGCAAACAGACAGAGCCAGTAGAGAGAGAGAGAGAGAGAGAGAGAGAGAGACAGAGAGAGAGAGAGAGAGAGAGAGAGAGAGAGAGAGAGAGAGAGGTTTATATATACCATGATACATACCATGGGGACGAAAAAAAAAAAAATCCAGAAAGAAGAGATAAGGAGGAGAAAGCTGAACATAAATGATGAGGGGGGGACAAGGGGGTTTGGGGAGACAGACAGACAGACAGACATGCAGATGCAGCCAAAGATACAGAAAAACAGAACGTGGGCTGAGGATGACTGGTAAAGAGAGAAAGAGAGAGATATAGAGCGGGGGTGGGGTGGTGGGGGGGGGGGGGCAGAGAGGGACAGACGGAGACGAGAACACACACACACACACACACACACACACACACACACACACACACACCACACACACACACACACACACTATTTGAGAGAGAGAGAGAGAGAGAGAGAGAGAGATAGAGAGAGGAGAGAGAGAGAGAGAGAGAGAGGCACAGACAAACAGGCACACAGACAGACAGACAGACAGACAGGGGCGGAGACAAAGAAAAGGACAGAGAAAGAATAGCAGCGGCTTAGAGAGAGAGGGTGTGAGAGAAAGAAAGAAAGAAAAGAGGGAGAGAGAGAGAGAGAGAGAGAGAGAGAGAGAGAGAGAGGAGAAGAGAAGAGAAGAGAGAGACAGAGACAGAGACAGATACAGATGAGAGAGAGAGACAGAGAGCAGAGGCAGAGAGAGAGAGAGAGACGGGCGAGGAGGGCAGTCAGCCCTTTTTGATGCTTACACCCACGGACAAACAACAGTAATAACTCCATCCTTCTTTCGCTTTCATTCCCCCAAGAGGCCAGGCCACACGATCGATGGGACGAACAACTGAGATCAGTTTTTCCAGACGCCCATCTAATGTTTTTCTGCTTTATTTCTGAGACCTTTTTCTTTTTTTTTTTTTTTTTCCTATACGCTAATTTTTGACTCACATGCGCACACGCCCACAGGCACAGACAGACAGACAGACAGACAGACACACACACACACCAACACACATTCACACGCGCGCACGCACACACACACCACACCACACACACACACACACACACACAACACACACACACACACACACACACACACACTAGAAAAAACGCATAGATACACATACACGATATATACGCATATTTTATTAACCAGTGGTATTCATTCTTTATGTTATGCACCTGCAGAATAATGCACGTTTTATTAGCGGTATATAACTCTCTCTCTATCTCTCTCTCCCCTCCCTCCATCTTTCTTCTTTTTTGTGTTATGTGCGCACGTGTGTGTGTGTGTGTGTTGTGTGTGTGTGTGTGTGTGTGTGTGTGTGTGTGGTTGTGTGTGTGTGTGTGTGTGTGTGTGTGTGCACGCGCGTGTGTGAGGGAGAGTGTGTATGTGCGAGCTTGCTTGCTTGAATGCTCACGCGCGCGCGTGCGCGCACGCGAATCAAAATTATCATGCCGACCAAAAGTAAATCAACAGTTGCGTGACACCGAATCGCACAGACTATACAACTAATTTTGATAATTGTGTTTGTCTTACGCTGTACTGTACTGTACTGTACTGTACTGTACTGCACTGTACTGTACTGTACTGTACAGCTTCAGCATCATATGTGATGTCGGGCTGTTCTCCCTAAAGGGACTGTATTGCCACAGTACAGAGACGCCCTGTCCTTTATCTAGTTTTCCCCCTTTGCTGCGTGTAGATATGACATCATGCCACGTCAGTGACATAACTTCCATGCCACTCATTCCTACTACCCATCCACAGCCACAACCTGGCCTTATCCCGCAGCGGCCCCGCCACCGTCAAGATCAAGTCGCCGAGAGGTAAAACCACCGGAAGAGACAACTGCCCTGTTACCCACGAGTCGGCGACGGCGGTGTCCAGTAGCGTCTGTTCTGATCCGACCTACTGGTCGGTACCTCACCTCAGGTCTGAGACCCCCCCCCCCCTCCCCTACACGCCCCACCCCCTTCTCCCACCTGACGACAATTGAACTGCTAAGTCGCAGAGCCAGTGTGAGTGAGCGTCTCTCTCCCTCCTCTTGGAAGGCGCCACCACGACGTCTGTTCCACGATAGTTCCCCTGTGAACTTGCCGATACCGGCGACCCCACCTCCCCCACCCCCCCCCCCACCCCCCCCCCCCCCCCCCCCCCCCCCCCCCCCCCCCCCCCCCCCCCCCCCCACCCCCCCCCACCCCCCACCCCCCCCCCCCCCCCCCCCCCAAGAGACCCCCCCCCCCCCCCACCCCCCCCCCCAACCCCCCACCCCCCCCTCCGCCACCCACCCCCAGGGTAACCCAACCGGAAGAGAAGACACTGCCCTGTACCCACGAGTCACGACGGCGGTGTCCAGTAGTGTCCGTTCTGATCCGACCTACTGGTCGGTACCCCACCTACTGAGCCCCCCCCCCCCCCTCCCTACACGCCCCACCCCCTTCTCCGCCTGACGACAATTGCTGCTAAGTCGCAGAGCCAGTGTGAGTGAGCGTCTCTCTCCCTCTCTCTGGAAGGCGCCACCAACGACGTCTGTTCCACGATAGTTCCCCTGTGAACTTGCCGATACCGCCGGACCCCCCCCCCCCCCCCCCCCCCCCCCCCCCCCCCCCCCCCCCCCGCACCCCCCCCCCCCCCCCCCCCGCCCCCACGCGTGCTCGCCAAGGGCATAGACGTGGACTGGAAATCGAAACTGAGGTCACCCGAAGACCAGGGCATGAAGGTCACAGCACGTAAGACTCTGAGTGGGCGTGTGTGTGTGGTGTGTGTGTGTGTGTGTGTGTGTGTGTGTGTGTGTGTGTGTACATTCTCTCTCCCCCTCTCTCTCTTCTCTCTCTCTTCCTCTCTCGCACACACACACGCGCGCGCGCGCGCGCCGCGCCCCTCCTCTCTCTCCCTCTCTCTCTCTCTCACTCTCTCACACCACACACACACACCCACACACACACACACACAGACGCACACACACACACCGCAAGCACGCACACTCAGTCACTTTGTCTCTCTCTGTCTGTCTCAGTCTCTGTTTTGTCTGTCTGTCTGTCTGTCTGTCTCTCTCTCTCTCTCTCTCTCTCTCCCTCTCTCTCTCTCTCTCCCTCTCTCTCTCTCTCTCTCTCTCTCTGTCAATAACACACATAACATACGAATATACACACGTACTCTCACACACATGTGAAGAAAATGTCCCGTTTCAGTTCTGCGGTTCTTGAAATTTTCTTTTTGTTTACAAATCTCATGCAAATGCACCGGAAATAATTCTCTGCAAAACGTCTGAAATCTCGTGCAAAATCGCCATTATCTACTTCTCATAGGTAATCTGCCAAGTCCGCTTATTTTGCAACTGTGTGATGGGAGAACGAGGGCACTCCCCAAAGAAACGGACTCCCAAGCAATATACTGCGATCTCCAGGTGTTACGGTGTACATCATGAGACTGCTGTTACATCCAGAAACTACCATATCAGCACAAAACATGGGGGGAGGGGGGGGGGGGAGGGGGGGGGGGACGTGAAACAGAAAACCCACCACTTGGTATATATTACATTACAACTTTTGCTATGTGTGGTAGCCTGATCTTTGACAATGTGTAAAACCAAACAGCACACACACACACACACACACCCACACCAACACACACACAACCCCCCACACCACACCACACAGACACAGAGAGAGACAGACGAGAGAGAGAGAGAGGATGAGAGAGAGGGAGAGTGAGGAGGAGACGAGAGAGAGGAACTAGCTGACAGCTCTTACAAGGGAGGGTGGAGGTCCATTATTGGTCCGATTGTGTCCGACACCGTAAAAAAAACAAACTACTGTGCTGCCAAAAAAAAAAAAAATAAACAAATGACAAAGCAAAACACTACGCGTTTCGACCCTCTATGGTCTCTTCAGGCTAGACAATCAACATTTAAGACAATGAAATGAAGAAGGAAACAAAAGAAGGAACAAACCGTCACTTACATCCTCAAATTGGATGCAAAATGGAATGCGGAATGGGAGGGAAGGCAATACGGGTGAAACTAAACAACAGGAACAACAACAACAACAACAACAACAACACAACAACAAACAACCAACACCAACAACAATAAACAACAATAACAACAACAACAATCATCACCATCACCATCATCATCATCATCATCATCATTTGTAATAATAAAAATATCACTACCACTGCAACTGTGCAACTGATATCAATAATGAGGGCAGTATATTCATATCGTGATAATACTAACAAAGTATGATGACAATAATTGAAGTCATAATAGATCAGATACATCACGGATTCTGAGACCACTTAGTGCCGGTGCCGTTACGCCAACAACCTAGAGACTGACAAAAGTAGGTGCAGTGACCCTGCTGATTCATGTAAAACACACACACACACACACACACACACACACACACACACACACACACACACACCACACACACGCACGCACACACCACACACACACACACACACACATTCCCACACACGCACCACAAACCCCCCTCCCCCCCCCCCCCCGCCCCCCCCAGGGAGAACGTGACAGGAGGAGGTCTCCTGAAAAAGAAGCCGCCCCCTTCCCACCCCTACCCCCTCCTGCACCCGCTCCCCTCCCCTTAACCGCCTCATACAAGTGTTTTGACCCTGAACTCCTGTAAAAGGTGGCCGGGCCGCATCAAGGTCATGACCCTTAGAAGGCCCGCGGCTGGCAGTTTGTTTTCAGTCTCTGGCGCTGCCGGGATTTTAAAAAATCTACAGACTGCACACCAAAAATTAATGCGCCAAGGTCTTGCTTCAGGAGTCAAGTATTCATAGACCGGAGCAACTGGACTGTTTTGAGAATTTTCTCTCTTGCGTCTGAAAGCTAACTCTCCTCATTTTCTTTCATATATGGTCACCAAGTTACAACAAGCCAGGCGGTTCCAATCAGACAGATTGAAATCAAAGGAATGGGACTCTTTGGGTGCTTCAAGCTGGCGCAAAGATAGGGTGAGGGGTGAGTGCAAAGGCCTACATTGTGATGTAAGCTCACGGGAAGATAATATATATTTGGAGGTTGTGATTTCATAGGTGAAAATCCCCACCCCCACCCCCACCCCACCAAACGAGGGAAATAATCGGTGGGGAGTTGTTTCTATTTTAAGCTATCAGTTCAAAATGAAATGCTGGCTCAAATTTATGGTAGGCTTCGACACGTTTACATGATTATATTGTGTTTTCGTACAAAATCCTAATTGTGGCGATTGGCCACACCTTCAGCAGGGTGGGCGTCTTGAAGGCGTTGTCCTTTCAGATGAATGTCTTACCCACATCACCATGGGACACACGTTGTACGTCCTAGGCTGCACTGTCAGTCGTGAGGCTGTAAGACCACCTCACGTAGGTGCAGCTGCAGAGGAAACTTGTGACCTCACCTAAAGAAGATACGACTAGCTCACTACACCGGCAACTGCCTGAGCACCTTGTTGAGTTCGTATAACTCGAAGTCTGTATCTTACCAAGGCTTAGAGAGTTTCTTAAGAGAGACAGAGGGGTGACGAGAGAGAGAGAGAGAGAGAGAGAGAGAGAGAGAGACAGAGACAGACAGACAGACAGACATTGACAGAGAGAGAGGAGAGAGAGAGACAGAGACAGAGAGAGACGGAGAGAGAGAGGAGGAGCGGAAAAAAAGCATGATTTTGTGGAATGATGCCATATGCGTATTTAATAGAGATATACAAGAGAGTACAAAAAGTAGGGAGAGAGAGAGAGAGAGAGAGAGAGAGAGAGAGAGAGAGAGAGAGAGAGGAGGGGTGGGGGAGGTTAGAGTTCGTAGAGATTATTTCGCTCCTACTTCCGGGGGTGGAAGTTTTTGTCAGAGGCAGACCACTGTATTTGATTCAGCTCTTACCGTTCAAAGTTGTCGTTCATGTCCTTTCGACCAAAGATCGCTTCCCTTCTACCCGCCGTGCTGTACATGTCAGTCCTTTCGATACTACCGCCTCGCTTCCCTTATCACCACTATTAACACCTCAGAGAGAGTTAATACTAGCCTCCATCAGAGATTAAGAGGGAGAGAGAGAGAGAGAGGAGAGAGAGAGAGAGAGAGAGGGAGAGAGAGCACTATTAACACTTGAGATAGAGAGAGAGAGTACTATTAACACCTGACAGAGAGAGGAAATGGAAGTAAAAAAGGGACGGTGGGAGGGTAATGTTAAGAGAAAGAGAGAGAGAGAGAGAGAGAGAGAGAGGAGAGAGAGAGAGAGAGAGAGAGAGAGAGAGGAGAGGAGAGAGAGAGAGAGAGATGGAATGGAGGAGAAAAGGAGGCTGAGAAGATATTATTGAGAGAGAGAGAGAGAGAGAGAGACAGAGAGAGAGACAGAGAGACAGACAGACAGACAGACACAGACAGAGACACAGAAAGAGACAGAAAAAAACAGAGACAGGAAGACAGAGAAACAGACACAGACACACGGGCACACAGAAAGACACAAAGACGAACACACGCACAGACAGACAGGTACAGAAAGAAAGAATCAGTCAGAGAATTTGAGACAGATCACCGAAGACAGACACTGCAAAACCAAAAAATCCATCGAGGTCAGCCCACTACACCCGTCCTTCCTTTCTTTCTTCAAGAACAAAAATTCCAAGAGAGGTAGGAGGATAGGGGACGGACGGACAGACCCTACCAACCGCCCCGACCGACCCTGCAGCAAGAACGGGTAGGTAGTTGCTCTTTCTTTCTCGTTCTCCCTCAGTCCAAGACTCCAGAGCCAGCTCTCCGAATGATCAG
>JADBJO010000359.1:277500-282500 GCA_016801955.1 Conus betulinus | reverse complement strand
CCCGCCTACTCTCTCCCCCTTTCAGGCCTGCCATGCAGACTACTCCCAAAGTGGGTCAGTTATCCACCTCCATCCCCCAACCCCTCCCGTCAGCCTCCCCCCTCTCCGTCCCGCCTCCCCCCCCCCCCCCTCTCCCCTCTCCTCATCAGTCCTGTTGTTAGCTATGGGAGCACAATATATTCACAACATCATAACAATTATGTTCCTTACTTTTTTTTTTTTTTTTTTTTTGGGGGGTGGGGGGGAAAAACAGATATTACTTTTTACAAACAGGGCTTTGCATTATAATTTTCTTGCAGTATAAAACTCACTTTCCTTCCAAAACAGTAATATTTCTTGGGAAAGCAGTTTCACGGCATGTTGGAGCATACCTGCTTTCTACACACACAAAAAAAATACCGCTTTCCCTGGATAGCACATGTATTCACTGTTTTATGGAAGAACAGATTTATTTTTTTCCTTCGCGAAGACTGTGATAACAATAGCTGACTTCGGTACTATCACGCTCTTCAGCTAAAGGATAATCACAGTAAAATTTGGAGGAAAAAAAAAGTCATTATGGGCTTATGATACTAGTATGTTTCCATAGTTAGCGGGTTCCACACTTGGCACAGTCAGACGAGTGGAAATAACATTATGTGGATGCCGCCAAGCGCAAGGTGCCAGAGGGACTGGACCACACAAACACTCACATCCATAGACCAGACAGACAGACAGACAGACAGACAGACAGACAGACGGAAGAGAGAGAGAGAGAGAGAGAGAGAGAGAGAGAGGAAGAGAGAGTGGAGAGGAGAGAGAGAGAGGAGAGAGAGAGAGAGAGAGAGAGAGAGAGAGAGAGAGAGAGAGAGAGAGATCGATGGCATTACGGGACTGTGGGGTGTTGTTGGGGGTTCCAGAACAGTACACCCCTGCCAGCAGAGCTATGTCTTTTTCTCTGGCATTGGTGCTGGCTGGCAGCAGCAGCCCTCAGGAAGGAAGGCTTACGGGGCGGTTACGATTCGGTCAGTGAATCAGAGGGCAGCCAGGCGTTTATGGATAAACAGACAGACTGACAAACACGTCGGAACGGACGAATCGATTCAGAGAGAGAGAGAGAGAGAGAGAGAGAGAGAGAGGAGAGAGAGAGAGAGAGAGAGAGAGAGAGAGAGAGAGATTGATTGATTGATGACTCACAGACAGACAGGCAGACCACGGAGGCAGGTTTATTGGGTAGCTATGCACGTCGATAAACGAATAGATATGCAGGAAACTAGGCAGGTTGGCAGGTAAACAGCTAGGCAGATAGGTAGGTAGATGGCGACATATGTGTGTATGTATGTATGTATGTATGTATGAATGTATGTATGTATGTATGTATGTATGTATGTATGTATGCATGCATGCATGCATGCATGTATGTAGGTAGGTAGGTAGGTAGGTAGGTAGGTAGGTAGGTAGGTAGGTAGGTAGGTAGGTAGGTAGTAGGTAGGTAGGTAGGTGAATGACAGGCTGGTAGATGGCTTGCTATGAAAGTAGGTAGATAGGCACTGCAGACTAGTAGATGGGTAGGTGGGGTGGATGAGATCTGAAGGTGGACAGACGCAGGCAGGTGGTAAGTGAAAGAGGCGGAAGGGGCATGAAGGCAGGTGGGTAAAAAGGCAGATAGGCAGGCATGCATGAGAAGTAGGTAGGTAAGATCGAAGCTACATACAAGTAGGCTGATATATAGAAATACAGACAGAAGACAGACAGGCAGACAGACAGGCAGACAGATAGATAGACAGATAGCCAGCCAGATAGATAGATAGATACATAGATAGATACACATACATACATACATACATACATACATACACATACATACATACATACATACATGCATGCACGCATACATGCGTGCATACATACATACATGTATAGAGGTAGAGACAGAGAGAATTAGAGGATCAGAAACCAATATGCTCAGAATATTCCACTGGCTCTCTGCTGGCTATCGCTGCCAGTAGAAGATGGTAATCCTTTATATACCAGCGTTTAGATGGATCACTCCCCAAATACTTTTCTCCCTGCTTCTGTACATACCAAACATTTGGCACTCTCCATTCATCTACTGAAAGTTCCGAGACAGTCCAAAAACAAACAAAAAACGAACGAACGAACGCACGAACGAACAAAGAAACAAACCGAGCAGCCTTTTACACAGCCACGGCCAGCCTGGTCCTGTTGCAGCGTCGGCATCGGCAACCCACAGGGAGTAGTCAACATCAGTTTGCCGTGAGGCATCTCAACAGAGGAGACACCACACTGCTACTGAATCACATAGGGGGGGGGGGGGGGGGGGGGGGGGGGGGGGGTTGGGGGTGTTTAAATGGTAATGGTGCCTCTTTTGATCCAGCATATTTAGGATACCATCTACAAAGCACCTGACGGTGCATCCTCCCCGAAGAACGCCCCCAAGTCCATGGACAACACGTGACTTAAATGCTAAGAGTGTCGTTCCTTTCTGCAAGATAGTGTTGACTGAAAGCAAGGACGCCGCCACTTATCCTGAAAGCTTCCTGCAGCCTGTGGGGGGAAAAAGGATGTGATGGTCAATGACATCAACAGCTGCATTCACTTCTACAACTAGAATGGAAACACAAGCATCGTAACTGACATTTACGAGGTCGTTCAGAAATCCGACGAAAGAAGTTTTGGTCTTGTGGTCTTCTTCACATAATCAAGTAGCCGAGTCATGACCACCTTCTCCAACAGCTTTGAGAGAAAAGGCGATTTTGACACAGGTGTTTTGATCTATGGTTAATAAAATTCACAAAGAAAAACCCCTGATGCGAACGAGTAACAGGGAATTGGACGGTTATCTCCATGGTACAAACTGAATCAGATCTTAAAGATCAATTGCAATGGTCACTTGCAATGGAGCATGGATGACATGTTGATTGTCAAATTGTGTAAATTGTTGTATAAACGTGTAACAGTACAAATTTTTAAAAAAAAGGGAAACCATTTCATTTCAGTCTTTCATGTGGTTCGAATCAACCTCAGCGCCATCGGCAAAGTAACTAAAAGCCTTGATGGCGTAACCTGACTTTGAAAAGCTATCATTATGTTGATAATTTTTCAGGCTGAGTCGTCCAGACGAAGTATTTCACATGTTAGCCAACATTCCTCCAACAACGAACTTGTAACGGAAAGAAATCCATCAGAAATTTTGGCAACGTATAACAAATAGATATTTTTTTAGGTATTATATTTTTCCACTTACGACGAGGTGATTGCTGGCTATTAACTTTGGTGGTGATGGGTGTGTGCCACCATTGAAAAACATATCGTCTGTTCTCCTGAATCCCTTTCCCTCAGTCTCGCTCACCTCACTGCTTAGTTCAGCTTCGGAAAAAGTATGGTATGCAAACTTCACACAGCCAACTTAAAATGCTATTGGTCACGAGTCGCGGAAAATTTTCAGCGGGGGTAAAAAAAAAAGAGGACTTAATGGACTGACGTCGTCAGAAAAAAGCACAAAACCAAATAAGTAAGATCTATCCGTTCAAGATCTACCCGTCCACTAAACTTGTAGCTGAATCATTCAAAAGTTCAGGAGATAACGCATTTTACATACAAATCATTAATTCTATTCTATCAACAAACAGATAACGGGAGGAACGGACTACAGCTGGAAAAGGAGCAAAGGAAGAGAAGAGAGGGTTCAAACTGGTTCAACCCGATGAGAAACACTTTTGATGATGCATTCCCCAATCCTCGCCCACAGACCTAATAAGAGGAGGAGGTGGAGGGAATGGTGGGAGGGGGGAGGTGGAGGAGGAGGGTGGGGGGTGGATCTGACTCATCATTTCATCCTTTGCGAACAGCAGCAGCGGGAGAAGGAATGGGTCGTGGAAGAATACAGAGGAGAGAAGAAACTGTGGTGATGGCCACAGGAGCACTGCTGCTGTTGCTTCCACTACTAGTACAACCACTACTGCGTATAGGAAACGGAAAGGGAGAAGGAGGGGGGTGGGGGGGGGGGGGGGGCTTAGATCGGCGATAAGACAGACTCACATACTTGAATGACGCATACCCACGTTAGTCTCATAAGGGGGAGGTAGGCAGGGGGCTGGGGGGAGGCAGGGGGAGCCAGAGTACTCTGGGGAGGGAAAGAGGAGAGGGGAGGGAGGGAGGAGGTAGGGCTCGTCGGGGGGGGGAAAGCGGTGGGTAATAAGGGCGTAAATCTTTCTGATCACCTGGATCAAAGCAGACTGTCTGAATGGGGCAGAAAAGGCCAAGCTAAGAAGCTGAGACCTGTTCAGCCTGTATTGCTTTCTTACTGCTTTTTACCGTATATCTCTTTTGCCCAACACTACTCTTAAAACGTGTGTCTGCACTACTTTTTACAATGTGAGTCATTCAGCCAGCACTACTTTTTTTACAACGTGAGTCATTCAGCTGGCACTACGTTTTACAATGTGTGTCATTCAGCCAGCGCTACTTTTTACAATGTGAGTCATTCAGCCAGCACTACTCTTTACAACGTGTGTCATTCAGCTAGCACTACTTTTTACAACGTGTGTCATTCAGCTAGCACTACTTTTTACAACGTGAGTCATTCAGCTGGCACTACGTTTTACAACGTGTGTCATTCAGCCAGCGCTACTTTTTACAATGTGAGTCATTCAGCCAGCACTACTCTTTACAACGTGTGCCATTCAGCTAGCACTACTTTTTTACAACGTGTGTCATTCAGCTAGCACTACTTTTTACAACGAGTCATGTCATTCAGCGAGCACTACATTTTACAACGTGAGTTTCATTCAGCTAGCACTACTTTTTTACAACGTGAGTCATTTCAGCCAGCACTACATTTTACAACCGTAGTCATTCAGCTAGAACTAGTTTTTACAACGTGAGTCATTCAGCTAGCACTAGTTTTTACAACGTGAGTCATTCAGCTAGCACTATTTTTTTTACAACGCGAGTCATTCAGCTAGCACTACCTTTTTACGAAGCGTATCATTCAGGGC
>JADBJO010000359.1:257500-267500 GCA_016801955.1 Conus betulinus | reverse complement strand
AGGAGATGAAGAATAAAGACGAAGTTTCTAATTCAGCTTCTTTCCCTTTGAAATCCACTTCAACTATGAACAAGATGAATGTTTTAAAAGGGACAGAACTTTAAACAGGAAATCAATTCGAGTTATGTTCCCATGCACCCAAAAGAGTAGCTTCCCGTTCCTGGAATGGGTAGGAAGAGCCTGCAGTGTTGTTACTCTTCCTTTGTAAGCCACGCATGTAAAATCTACAGAGACAGTCATTAGTTATAACTGTTTAAAATTTGGTGTGTGTGTGTGTGTGTAGGGGGGGGGGGGGGGTCAGGAGGGGGTTAAAATTCTTTGGAATGTTTGTGCTTTGAAAAAACTAAAAGGTTTTCCTCGGACTAATCTGAATTTTTAGAAAGTTTGCAAGAACATGGCCGCAGTTCTTTACGGTAAGTGCAGTTTCCTGTCGCTCTCTCGGCTCGTACAATTGTTGCATGTTCAACACGCATAACCTTGCTGCATGCAAGCTTTTTCGTTACGATTTTTTGTAACACTCATGCTTTGAACCATACCTGCAGATCTGTGAAATGACTAAAATGACACGTGACATAGCCTACATTTATACGACCTGTTTCAGTTTCTCCGCATTTTTTTTTTCCAAGCTGAATTGAAAAAGTGATGTATGAAATGTTTTGTTCAAACGTCTCAAAAGATTTACTCAGTGTTCGCTGTCAACAGAAACACGTTTTCCTTGTTTCAGCAACGTTTCATTTGTTCAAACGTACATGGCTACGTTTTGTTACAGAAATTCCTCCACCTGACACTGATGTACCTCGTGACCTGCTTTTAGAGGCAACAATTGACGTAATATTTCCAGAAGGTTCCAGCAAGTTCTCGAAACCATGTGATTTTCTCCTTTTAATTTCACACGCTCGCCTCTAGACTATCCCATGATTGTGACTGGTTCTGCGTGTTTCCATGAAGTGGGACATGAAGGCCTACACAGTCAGCTAGTCTAGCCTTGCCTGGGAACGGTGCTGTAACAGGATAATATCTAACCCCTGCGCACTGTCCATACATACGACGCCCAGTCGCTGGGGCAAGTCATACAATATTCATAGTATCGTTAGGGAGCACCGTCCCCTGCGATGGAGCAATCGAAAAGCGCGCGCAGGTCATTTGTGCGTCCTCGTCTTGCATCCCTAAAGCGCGCACTTTTTCGGTGTCCAACACGAACGTATGTCACTATCCAATAACCGCGCACTTTCGATCTCAAATATGCGCGTTTCAGTGTACAGTAACCATACACTGTCGGAGCCCAATACGCGCGTGTATCATCGTCCTGTAATCGCGCACGTTCAATGTTCAATATGCGCGTGTATCACTGTCCACTGCTTGTGAACTTTTAGTGTCTCAAATGCGCGTGTACAACCGTCCAATAACCACGCTCCCACACATAACATACGTGTGATTTATTATTCAAAAACTGCGCTATGTCGGAAGGGTGCTTATCCTCAGATACTTCTTCATAATTTAATTTGAACAGTTGAAAGTTTTGAACGCAGTTTGTTTTTAATTTTTGTTAAGTTTTCTTTCTTTTCTGTCATTTTTTCATGTATACACGCAATCCTATAATTTCTAAAATCACAAGAGAGAGAGGAGAGAGAGAGAGAGAGAGAGAGAGAGAGAGAGAGAGACAGACGGGACAGAGCTAGAAGGACAAAGAGTTTTTTTTTTTTTAATGCATTGACACGTATAGACGATTATCTCACTAAACTTTTCAAAGCGATCTGCTTTCCCCCTCCCCTCCCCTCCCCCCCCCTACCCCCCCCCCCCCCCCCCCCCCCCACACCACACACACACACACACGTGCTACTCCACCACCACAACTCTCCCCGTCACGCGCTGCCCGTGTCAGGGCTGAGACACTGATCTTCAGGATCGCACGTATTGAAATTCTGCTTGGTGTGTGTGTCTGCGGGAATGCGATTGGAAGGGTGGAAGAGGAAGGCGGGGGGGAATGAAGGAATGAGGGGTGAGGTGGGGAAGGGTGGGGGGGACTGCCATACATGAAAAAAAAAATCGCTCCGTTTGTGTGGCATAATGCAGTAGTTGCACAGTGACCCAATCGATACCACGCAGGCACGCGCCCCCCCCCCCCCCCACCCCCACACACCACACCACACACCCACCAGAACACACACACACACACACACAGAGACAAACAGAGAGAATGTGTGTGTGTGTGTGTGTGTGTGTGTGTGTGTGTGTGTGTGGCGTGCGTGCGTGCGTGCGGTGTGTGTGTGTGAAGCGTGCGACATGAAAAGAAA
Source organism: Conus betulinus (assembly GCA_016801955.1). Lineage (NCBI taxonomy): Eukaryota > Metazoa > Mollusca > Gastropoda > Neogastropoda > Conidae > Conus > Conus betulinus. The sequence goes on along the minus strand of JADBJO010000359.1, from coordinate 265,206 downwards.
AAAACAATGACGTAGTCTACACGAAGCAAAACTTCAAATAAAACAGATACAAAGTGGTAAGGTGCCCGACAGATATACAAGAGAGAGAGAGAGAGAGAGAGAGAGAGAGAGAGAGAGCGAGCCTCATCGCTATTAAGCTGTGCAGTTCATTTAGCACGATGTACAATGACAAACACGGAGACTACAGCTATGTATCTTTCCCCTTCACTTCACATAACAAAATCATGAACGGCAAAATAGCGCTGGCGTGCGTTCACTGATAGTTTCTGTGGGGGACAGTCACCCAAGGTGAAGTGAAATCAGGCCAAGGAGAGCGTGCATCCGCCGTAGAGCACGTGCTTGGGTCTCTGCGTGCTGTGTGTTGCCGCCGGTACGTTTTCCTTTCCGAAGGTTGGCCTGATTAGCGCCTTCCTCATGATGACATGTTTCTTTGCTCCGGCTTTACGACCCAGAACACACAACCGTCCTCCGAGTGCGAATCGCAGGAATATTCCAAAACACCATCACGTGACTCGCACAGCAGCACACAGACACACTATCTGTCCAATGAAGCTCAACGTACCGAAATGCTTTGTTTCTTTGCTGAGAGAGAGAGAGAGAGAGAGAGAGAGAGAGAGAGAGATATGCTTTGTAGGAAGTTGAAAAGGTTCATTTTAGTTGAGAGAGAGAGAGAGACAAACAGACAGTCAGAGGCAGACAGACAGACAGACATAGCCAGAGACAGAGACAGAGAGAGAGAGACAGACAGACCATACACTCTCTCTCTCTCTCACCTCACACTCTCACTCTCTCACTCACTCTCTCACACACACACACACACACACACACACAGACGGACGGACGAGACAGACAGACAGACAGACAGAAAACAGACAGAGACACAGAGGGAGAGAGAGAGAGAGAAAGAGAGAGATGCCTTGTCGGAAGTAGGACAATTTTTTCATCTTTTCTTTTCAAGTTTGTTTCTGTTTAGTTCGTTCTTTTCTTGTTCATTTTGTTTTAAAACAAATGTACACGGTCGTGACTCCTGACACTGTCACGAAGTTATCCGTCATTTCACGTGCCCTGCACGCGCGACATCTGATCCTCCCCCTCCGCTGGAGGCTGTCAGTACAATGCGTCATCAAAGATTCATCTCATTAGGGACGGACGTCTGTCACCCACCCTACCCCCCCCCCCCCCCCCCCCCCCCCCCCCCCCCCCCCCCCCCCCCCCGCCCCCCCCCCCCCCCCGTCACTGTCCCCTCCTTACCTCTCCCACCCCACCCACTACGGACTGACTGACTGACAGTTGGTCATCTCCGGGCTGCACGTGTTTACCCTACACAGACACAAGAAAGGTCTGAGGAAAGCCTTGACCGTGAGGAGGGGGATGAGGGGGTGGGGGTGGGGGTTAGGAGGGGGGCCTATGTCCATGGTCCCTCCACATGAGCATGAAAATTCCATGAAGAGCATAGGGCAGTTTGAGGATGTTCCTATTTATAGTGTAATGAAGACGAGAAGGAGGTGCACTGAGGCACGGCACAAAATTAGAAAGGGTGTCCTTTTGCATCCTCTGCGTTAATTGGACAAGGTAGCCTTTCTGACTTCTTACTCCTTAATGATGACGGGTGTTTTGTTTGTTTTGTTTTGTTTGTTTTTTTTTTTTTTTTTTCTTTTCATTTGTTTCGTTTGTATCGAAGATGAAGGCGATGATGACAAAGGGAACGAACGTGAATCAAAGAGTTCTTTATCACTCTCTCTCTCTCTCTCTCTCTCTCTCTCTCTCTCTCTCTCTCTCTCTCTGAGCTACCGAAAGCAGTTAACAAAACTGGACGAATAAAGATATAGTATTGGTGTGTATATTTGATACGATTAAGATGATGTTATTCTTAAGGGCCAGAAGTCAGAAAGGAATCCTTTTCTGTTTACGCACCACAATCGCTGCTATTTCTTTTAATTATCACAACAGTTTTAGGAATACCATGAATTGTATAGCCCTCAAAATAATGCTAATGAATATAAACCACACAACACAGAGTTTAATTAAACAAAAGCAACAACAACACAAAAGTTTAACAAGTTCCCTTTTCAACTCCGTTTCATTTCAGATTTAAGTCATCTTCAGTATGGACAAAATAAATACTATCTGTTGGGGATGGAAAAAAGATCTTTACCAGTCATGTACAGCCATTATCCCCCTTCCACCCCACCCCTACTCCCTCACGTCCCCTCACTGATAAAACTAGTTATGTCCTCTAATTGGCGCACACAATGAAGAGCGTTCTCACTCTTGTGCAATAACAGTGACACCATGATACCGTTTTCGAGGGTTGTGAGTTCCATTTCTTGGGCGTCTGACACAAAAATGTCAACAATAACAGGAAAAGAACAAACAAGCTAATCAACAACAACAACAAAGTCATTTTCACTGCCTGCGATATCGTCATGTCGTTCTGACGGTAAGAGTGTGGTGTAACATAGACTCCCTCCATCCTCAACTCTCTCCTCCCTGTCCTTCACCTATGCACCCACCCATGTACAAGGTCTCTCTCTCTCTCTCTCTCTCTCTCTCTCTCTCTCTCTCCTCTCCCCAGGGATAATTCTTCCCATCTGCAGACGTTCAACTTCTGCCAAGCCAATTATTAAGCTGCATCCTATGCATAGCGCGTGCGACTCGACATTTGTGTTACAGCGAAACCTTGGTAAAAACATACAGACTATCAAACACAGGAAACGAACGCTGGGATTTGTATGGTAATAATAAGATAACATTACTGATTAATTCCTCGTTTGTAACTTCAGCGCCGAAGCGCTCAAGGGGAATAAGCCATCATTGAGAAACTAGGTCACGCTCAGTGAACTCAAGACAAAGGCCAAGCGCCGCGACACAAAATCAATAAAGACATCCTCTTAGGAACGTCTTGAGGGGAACGAAGGAAGAATCAATGTTGAAACGGACGGGCGAACGCTTGCTGTGATGTCCTCAAAGGTGAGCGAGGGTCTTAAAGGGAAAAGAGCATGAATAGCATGGAGAGAGTGAACGCGTACATCTGTGTGACAATGACTGACACGAAAACGGCTGCACCAGTCATATGCAATACATCTTAATTTGTGTTTGTATGTTTCTTCTGCTGTTTTTTCTTTTTTGTTTTGTTCTTCTTATTTTAAAAAAAATCATTTATCTGGGTTTTTTTTTTTGTTTATTGGTTTTTCAATGTGTCATTTATTTATTTTTTTTTCTTACTTTGGCTGTGTCTATCTGTGAAGTTATGGTACATTGGCAAGCTAGTAAGTTCCCTTTTCTCAGGAGATGTTTCTATCTTCCTGCCTATTGTACGGGTATGTGCTGTGTGAATAATGACCGAGAAGGGTCATTAGTTTAGAGATATGTGTCTTAACTGCATCATGGTAGAAAAACAAGGGTTGTCTTTTTCTGTTGATTAATGTCACATGAGCTATACTTTTTTTTTTGTAAGGAATACCTGTATGGTGCCTTTTCCTTCTCTCAGTATGTGTGTTAAGGACAGAAATGTCAAATGTGACTCTGTTCTCTCTCTCTCTCTCTCTCTCTCTCTCTCTCTCTCTCTCTCTCTGTGACACGCACTTTTTCTCTCTGGTAAACACGCACACACAAACATTATCTGTCTCTGTCTATCAGTCTGACACAGTACGAAATTGGAAAGGGTGTCCTTTTCAACCTCTACATAATCATACAAGATATCCTTTCTGACTTCCTACTTCTTAATGAAGACAAACATTTTTCTACATAATCAGACTAGATATCTCTGTCCTGACTTCCAACTTCTTAATGAAGACAACATTTTTGTTTGTTCGTTTTCTTTCATTTGCATCGAAGATGAAAATGATGACAAACGAAATGAAGGTGAGTAAGAGAACCCCCCCCCCCTCTCTCTCTCTCTCTATGTCTCTCTCTGAAGTACCAATCGCAATAAAGTTAACAGAACTGGCGAACAATAATATCGTGTGGATGTGTCTATTAGTTACGATCAAAATTACAGTAGTTCTAAGGACCAGAAGTCAGAAAAGACATCTTTTGTAATTACACACAACCATTGTTTTCTTTCCATAATCATAAAAACAATGTCATCTGACTGGTGCATGAAATGCTTGGCAAGTAATGCATATATGCCCCTAATAGACGTTGTTCAGAAATCTGCAAGGGAAGTATAGTCTGTACTACAGCTAGCGTTCAGCGAGAGACCTTAAACTTTTAAATGGGACAGATGCTGCTGGTAGGCACGCCCAAAGCAGTTTTGCCCCCTTAGTTAGCTTAGCAGTTCAATCAGAGAGAGAAAATACCAATGCATGAGTGTGAAACAGAGAGCCTGGGGCACCATCAACACAGACAATCGATATACTGACGTTATTCTGACGAACTCCTCAAATCCAATACTTCATTCTCTAGATCTCTCTATTCAACCCATAACCCTGAGAAAAGGTAACTCCACTTGCAGTGGAAAGGCAGGCGTTGTCTTCACCTGATTTCTGTTTTTGTTTTTTTTTCTGGAACAGGTATTGGCTGCTATTAAATAAAAATTAATAACAGTTTTCAAAAATTCAATGAATTGCGTAGATCTCCACAAAAAGTTTAATAAAATATGAACAAGAGCAAGAGAATTTATAAAAAAAAAAACAACAAAAAAAAAAACAAAGTTAAAACAATCTAGTCTCTGATTTCTCATCTTTTTATTTCAAATCCACCTCTTCTTTGGTATGGAGAAGATAATTGCTATCTGTAGAGACTAAGAAGAAAATCTTTACCAATCACGTACAGCCATTATCTCCCCTCCACCCTATCCCAGCACCTGCTCCGTCACGTACCATCACTGATAGATTTAGCTATGTTCCCTGATTACCACAAAAAACGATGGGTTCTCACGCTCAAGCAATAACGGTGATACCATGATACAATTTCAGAGGACTAAGAGTTCCTACCTTGGGCGCACAACATGAAACGACAACAACAACACCAACAAACAAACAACAACAACAATGTCATGTTCACTGCCTATGCTTTCGTCACTTCGTTCTGATGGTATCAGAGTAGCTAGTGTAGGACAGGATCCCTCCCTCCGCTACTCGTCCATCCCTCTCCTTTCCCAATGCACCCACCCATGCACAATCTCTCTCTCTCTCTCTCTCTCTCTTGGAATGCTTATTCTCTAATCTGCACATGCTAAACTTCAACCAAGCCCATTAATATCCTGCATCCTATGTGTGGCGCACGATTCGACATTTGTGTCACAGCAAAACCTTGGCAAAACATGTTGAATATCAAACATAGGACACGAACGCTGGGATTTGTATGATAATAATACGCTAACATCACTGATTAATTCCTCGTTCGTAACTTCAGCGCCGAAGCGCTCCAGGGGAATAAGCCATCAGTGAGAAATCAGGCCACGCTCAGTGAACTCAAGACAAAGGCCAAGTGCTGCGACACAAAATCAATAAAGACATCCTCTTAGGAACGTCTTGAGGGGAAACGAGGAAAGAATCCATGTTGAAATGGACGGGCGAATACTTGTCATAATGTCTTTAAAGGTGAACACGAGTTTTAATGGGAAAAAGCATGGGCAGCATGAAAAGAATGAAATTGTGCATCTGTGTGACAATGATTAAGACCAAACCGGCTGTGCCGCTGGACTTGATTAAAGATTAATTAATGTATGTATTCTGCTGGGTTTTGTTGTTGTTGTTGTTGTTGTTTTGTTTCTCCTCCTTAATCCTGTGTATTTTATCTATACATTCATTTCGTTGTTTATGTTTCCTGTATACACGTGTTGGGCTGTGATTTTCCGTTTCTCAAGGGATGTTTTATCTGCCTGTCTCTTGTGTCAGTGTGTGGTAAGTGCATTACTTACTGTGTGGGGTCATTAGTTTGGAGCTGCGTCTCTTTAATTGTTTCATTGTTAGCAGCAAACGTTGTCTTCTTCAGTTCATTGAAGTCACCTGAGGAACACTTTTTCAAGAATAGCTGCCTTTTTTCTTCAATATATATGTTTTAAATACAGAAATGGCACGTCTCTCTCTCTCTCTCTCTCTCTCTCTCTCTCTCTCTCTCTCTCTCTCTCTCTTTTACACACACCCACACCCACAGACATAAACACCAGCTCTCTATGTCTCTGCTTTTCCCTCTCTGCCTCTCTCTCTGTCTCTGTTTCTCTTTCTGTTTATCTCTCTGTCTGTCTATCTGTTTCTGTCTCTCTCTCTCTGTCTCTCTGTCTCTGTCTCTGTCTCTCTCTCTCTCCACACCCATACACATACTCTCTTTCTTTCTGTTTCTCTCTCTCTCTCTCTCTCTCTCTCTCTCACCACACACACACACACACACACACACACACACACACACACACACACACACACGCACATATACACACACAAACGCGCGCGCGCGTGAACACACACACACACACACACACACACACACACACACACACACACACACACACACACTGTCTCTCTCCCACGGACATAGCTATCGTTCGGCACCAAAGTTGATTTGCCATGAATGAATGGACCCATTTCGCTTCGCTGCCTGAACATTATTTCCTTCCCCATCGCCTCACCGTCCCCCACCCTCTCCCTGCCTCACCACCTCCCCTCCTTTTGCCACAGTATACCAAAAATGTACCCCCTGGCATTTTTGGTGCATGTCATTTAAAGATAGTGCATTTTCAACATTAGCGAAATATTCACAGAATTCGCGCGCGCGGGGACACACACACACACACACACACACACACACACATACACACATACGCGCGCGCGCGCGCGCGCGCGCACACACACACACACACACACACACACCACACACACACACACACATACACACACACATACACACACAACTCACACTAACACACACACACACACACACACACACACACACACACACACACACACACACACACACACACACACGTACGCGCGCGCGCGCGGGGACACACACACACACACACACACACACACACACACACACACACACACACACACACACACACACACACACACACACACTCACGCACGCACCAATATTTCACATTTTTCATACTTTGGCCAGTCATACATACCTAAATCTATTTGAAAAATAGTCTTCCACAAACCTCTTACGCTCATGCATCATACCCAGCGGACGTAACCAAACTACATTTATAAATTTTGAAAGGTAATCTGTTAACAACCATTTGTGACTTCTTTAACCAGCATCCAATACATTACACACGTGATTTATATAAGTAAGATATCGTCCATTGTCTTCATAAACAAAATCGTTCGGCGCTTTTAAAGCATACAAATAAACCCTTTCAATATGAACAGCAGCAGCAATGATTCAACAATCGGTTGCACTTGGAATTAAAAAAAAAAATCAAGAATATTCCTAGTGAGTTATCATTAAGTATACGCAATCATCGTAAAATACACAGTAACGCATTTCTTGCCTTACGTGAGAGAGATATTTACCAGCAACCACAAAACTAAGTCGAACAGAAGAAAAAGAAAAACCAGAGAGAGAGAGAGAGAGAGAGAGAGAGAGAGAGAGAGAGAGAGAGAGAGAGAGAGAGAGAGAGAGAGAGGATTTGGGATGAGAAAGCAACTTATCAGTTTTAATCCGTTGTTTGAGCAACCGAACAAAGAGGAAACAAAACAAACCAAAAGATCAAACTTTTCAAGAACGCTTTAACCCGTAAGTTGTTTGTATGG
>JADBJO010000359.1:250000-252500 GCA_016801955.1 Conus betulinus | reverse complement strand
TTTTTTTGCAGCTGAGTTAACATCTGCACACGCTGTAATCCTTTCCTAGACCTGATGACGAGACTTCAGACCGAGGTTCCGTGCGTAAACGCATGAACAAAACTCTTTAAAGCTCGCATATTCAATCCCATTTCAGCCTTGGGGAAAAAAAGAATGGACGATCGTACGCCAGTGGGATGGATGACAGGAAAATGTATCTCATGCATGGTGGTGTCGTGATAAGATACTACCCCGAAGACGGATTGTGGGTACCTTATATATGGGGTTAAACACGTCTTCGTTCGCAAAACTCATCAGTAGTGAACCTCGGAGACTTAGCCGACGAACGAAGAGAGAGAGAGAGAGAGAGAGAGAGAGAGAGAGAGAGAGAGAGAGAGAGAGAGAGAGAGAGAGAGAGAAGAAGAAGAAGAAGAAGAAGAAGAAGAAGAAGTGAAGTCGAACTGTTTGTAAACACAGTGTCTGCATTACTGGCGAACCATTTCACACCTATGACTTTGTATTTGTTCTCTCTCTGATTGATTATTAATGAAGCCGACTGACGTGAGCAAAATAGATCCGTTTCGGAAAAACACAAACAGGGGAAGATAACGCATACCTTTTGACTGGGTACAGAGTTATCTGTTTTCAGTTTGTGACCCAAGCAACCACATTTAGTGAGTCAAATATTTGATTGCAAGCGGTGTACTGACTGTCTGCGTTATAAGCGTACTTGTCACACACACAAGTTTTGGCATTTTCTCTCACTCGCTCTGATTGAACTGTTAAGCTGTACCAAGGAATTAAACTGCTTTGGGTGTGCCTACAAGCGCCATCTGTCCTATGAACACAGTGGGGTTACTCGCTAAACGCGAGCTCTAACACAGATTACCTCCCTTGCAGATTCCCGAACATCGTCTATTGATCTGTAGGATTGGCTGAATGTTTTTTTGTTTGTTTGCTTGTTTGTTTTTTAAACAAACAAACAAACAACACGAAAACAAACATTGAACGAGTTATGATTACGGTGGCAAACGTTAAAGAGTCATCCCGCATCTACGCGAAGCTGCATTCCGATTGATCAGTGTATAGAGTCTGTTCTGATTGACTAACAACATTGACTCCGGAACGACTAAGATTTCTTAAGCAGACGACACATTACTCTGCACATCCGTCGTATCAATACGTCTGTCCCTTCATCATTTGTGCCTTTGTTAACGTTTTGTTTATCGCCTTCTGATAGTACAGCCAGAAAAAGGCACAACAAGATCCCCCTCCTCCCCCCCCCCCCCCCCCCCCCCCCCCCCCCGCCTCTTCCCTTCCTTCCCTCAACTCGCCTGCGGCACGGTGAAATGAAGCAAGAACAGTGTTCGATTTTGCTTGAAACGGCCCATGTTCTAAGGACCAGAGGTATATTTCTCTTGCGCAAGCGAACCAAAGGCAGTTCTGAAGATATTGGATGCTCAGCGGAATCTGCATGTTCCTCCCCCTTCCCCTTCATCACTGAGGAGAGAGAGAGAGAGAGAGAGAGAGAGAGAGAGAGAGAGAGAGAGAGATATGAGAGAGAGAGAGAGAGAGAGAGAGAGAGAGAGAGAGAGAGAGAGAGAGATGAGAGAGAGAGAGAGAGAGAGAGAGAGAGAGAGAGAGAGAGAGAGAGAGAGAGAGAGAGAGAGAGAGAGAGAACATATTAAGAGAACATTTCGTGATGAAAGAGAGAGAGAGAGAAAAAAAAAACATAGTAAGAGAAAATTTCCGCTCCGACTTCTAGCTCTGAAGAACAACATTTATTCGCTTGCATCGAAGATTAACGGAACTATTAACTGAAAGAAGCTGAACCAGAGACGTTCGAACTTCCTCTTTTTCATCTCCGTCTCTTTAAACTGTTACATACATACACGCACACACATACAGGCATCCATACAGATATATTATGTGTGTGCGTGCATGCTTGCATGCGTGCGTGTGTGTGTGTGTGTGTGTGATATCTTTCCGTTTAAAATCTTTTCAGTCTATACATAAAGAGAAGAAATTTGCCCCACAAGACAAAAACGGTGTTGTATTCTGATTGGTAGCCATTCTGTCCGCCATTCATACTCCCTTCTAGACAATCTTTTCAATGCTCACACGGGTCAGGGGTCGAAACCAGAATTCTCGTGTTTTTCAACACAGAGGCACGTGCTCCTCGGAGGGAGGAAAGGAACTCATACTCTCGCGCTATTTGACACAGTGTGTGCTCGTGACATGGTTCTCATCGTGTCTCGAGGGTCAGTCAGGCGAGAAGCTCCTGAGCTTGCTGTAACATCAGTGAGAGCGCCTGTGAAATTGTACATCTACCTGGTGAACACTGACTGGATCCCCATTGTGGCTGGCTGTTTTCAACGTCACTGAGAAAACCGATTTGGACTCTCCATTGTGTCTGTTATCAACGTCACTGAGAAACACATTTGAACGCTATTGTGTCTGTTGTCAACGTCACCGAGAAACAGACTTGAACATCATTGTGTCTGTTGACAACGTCACAAAA
>JADBJO010000359.1:230000-245000 GCA_016801955.1 Conus betulinus | reverse complement strand
AACGTCTTTTCACTAATGTGATATTTAGACGAAGAGAGAGAGAGAGAGAGAGAGAGAGAGAGAGAGAGAGAGAGAGAGAGAGAGAGAGAGAGTCTTATGTAGGCCTTTCATGCATGCTGGAATGAATGCGTGTTTAAATGTTGTGTGCATAATATAAGACAATATTAATAATTCAGCATTTTCACATTAGAGCAACTGTCTAACTGGACTACGAATTAAAGAAAGATAACTTTAAAAGCGAACTCTAAGTCAAGGAAAATATCCGAAAGAGACATTCCTGATAATGACGGTAAGTATGCTTGAAGGGGCAAACAACCAAACAAGACATGAATGCTAGTTAATCTTTTCTCGCCACAAATACATTTTGCGTTATTACTGTACTTGGTTTTTAAAGCATCAAGTTTTATCTATAGTATATAGAAATAAAATTTCTGTATTGATGCAAATTACTTATTTTAATATTAGGGTTATTAATAAAGCTTTCAAAACATAACAGCTGAGTGTTATTTGCATTAATAGCTAGACCTTGTTGATTGTTTTGTTTCCTGAATCGACTATAAATTGTTTGTTTTTAATATGTTATATCCCTCTTGTAAAGTAAGATGCAAATATAAGGCGTCACTGAGTTTTCATTCCTAGCACCTCTTTTTGCTTTTCTGTCAACAAGTTCATTGCCGAAAATACCACAATGTGAGGGAATCCAACAGAATGTGACTTCCGTCCTTTGCACATTAATACATGAATAAGATGACATATTTCCTTTAAAATGGGATTATTATTGAGCGAGTTAGAGAACTTTATAGACTGTAGAACAGACATCGAATCGACCATAAAGACCACTTTAACAATTGAGTGTGGTAAATCAATTAAATAAGATAAAGCCATAATAATGGCTACCATTTCCGCAACATAAATTGATCTGTGCTTTCCAATATAATAAGTCTTTTCCACTTTTAGTGAAGGTATTACAAAAGCAGAACCTGCCTGATTAGTATGTAACAAGGAGCCATCAGTGTATACTTTAAGATGATTTGAATATTTATTTATAGTATGCATTTTTACTGTATATGACAAAATATTTGGTTGATCGTTTTTACTAACATCTGTATAATCAAGATCAAAATTTGCACGGTTCCTTTCCCAATCAGGAAGAGAATTAGATGTCGTTTTCAACAGAGAATCAAGACTGATGGCGGATTCTTCCAAAAGATCTGCTGTAGAGGAACCAATGGTGGAAAGAGACACAATCGATTGAGCTCTTTTAGGATAATGAGACTCAGGCTTCACAGTCATTTCAATGCTATTCACGTCTTCATTTGAAGAGCATTTAAGTACATATTTCGAAACAGCCAATTTTCTGTATTCGTCCAAGGATAAAACATCAAGTTCTCTATAAGTTCGCATAGTAGATGCATGGAAAGGAACACCAAGTCACAGTTTATAGGCCTTGCTGTCTATACTTTGCAATTTTTGTAACAAATATTTAGACACAGACAGACAGACAGCGAGGACATAAGAAAGCCAACAGGGTTAGTTATCCTGTTTTTTCTGACATGCTATTTCCATACGCCACGCTGCGTCAGCAGTTCGTCGCTATTGTCGCCTTCGTCATCACTTGTTTTCTTTTCATCATTGCCGGCCGGTGCTGACGAGACGACGGATGAGATATGTCAGATCTTGGTTATCTCATTCATCCGCCCATAATGGAACTTCTGCTGCCTGCTTTGATTAATAGGAGGAAGGCTTCCCCGTTCTGTCCAGCCTTATATCATGAGAGTGGAAGACAGACAGAGAGAGAGAAAGAGAGAGAGAGAGAGAGAGTGGGGGGGGGGGGGGGGGGGAGGTAGGGAGTACGGAGGAAGAGCGAGAAGGAAGGGGCAGAAGGATGTGGCGGTGTGTTACGGATGGCGCAGACAGACAGACGCATACATGTAGGGTGAGAAAGATGCTGAGAGAGAGAGAGAGAGAGAGAGAGAGAGAGAAACGCAAAATGAAGAAAAGACAGGAGTGGGGGGAGAAGGGATACCCGGGAGGGGGGGGGGGGTTGGGGGAGGGGGGTACGGGGGAAAGAGGGAGAAGGGGGAAAGAGGGAAGGGGGAGGAGCAAACTGAGAGACATAATAAGACGGAGACACATATGGAGAGAGAGAGAGAGAGAGAGAGAGAGAGAGAGAGAGAGAGAGAGAGAGAAGAAGTACCGGGATAGCTCAGCTGGTAGAAACGCCGGAGTCGTGATCCTGGCGATCTTGGAGTACCGGGTTCGAATCTCTGCCGGACTGTTTCTGCACAGTTTTTTTTTTTTTCTTTCTTTCTTTTTCTTCTTCCCTCAGCGCTAACAACAGTTCTGACTTCACTTCTCGAAAAGTCCTTCCTATGAAACTGTTAATGCTTACAGGCATAGACATCTGGCACATTGATTACATCTCATCACCAACTTTCGGAAGAGAAGGCCATTTTTGGCCGTTAGTATGGATGATGATACAAACAGCATGCATCCGAAGTAAAAAAAAAAAAAAAAAAAAAAAAAGCATGAATGAAAACGAACAAATGGAGTGACTTAACTAAAACTGCATGAAACATGCTGTACCCAGGTAGGCAGTCCGTGGTGTAAACGAAAGCATGGATTGAAGAGCACTTGGTGCTCGGCGTCTACATTACTATTTCTACTACTGCTGCGGCTTCTACCACTTCCACTAATTAGAGAGTGAGAGAGAACGAGAGAGAGAAAGAGAGAGAGAGAGAGAGAGAGAGAGAGAGAGAGAGAGAGAGAGAGAGAGAGAGAGAGAGAGAGAGAGAGAGAGAGAGAGAGAGAGAGAGAGAGATAAGAGAGAGAGAAAACCAAGGAGAAGGGGGGGGGGGGGGGGGGGGATGACGGACGGACAGACAGACACAAAGACACACACAGGGATAAAATGTGAGACACACAAGGACGGATAAAGTCTCTCCCTCCCTCCCTCCTTCCTGTGCCTGTCTGTCTGTCACACACAACACACACACACACACACACACACACACACACACACACCACACACACAGAGAGAGAGGAGAGAGAGAGAGAGAGAGAGAGAGAGAGAGAGAGAGAGAGAGAGAGAGAGAGAGCGTATACACGCGAAACAATGTTTTTTGTTCAGTCTCAACATCTGTCCCCATGCATACAAAAAATAATAATCAGACCTTCTTTACAGCTTTGCTATCTTGCGCGCTGACTTCTGTACTTGATTACTGCACAGGTCTCATAAAACGACCAGGCTTATGTGCTGTCACTCTTGTCTGTCTTGATATAATTAACGGCACAAAGACGTCATCAACAACAGGCACTTGTCTTTGCTTCCTCTTTCATCATTATCCCGGCACAAAGATATAAACAATAACAATCGGACTTGTCTTTCTTCTCCGATCCGAATCACGGCACAAAGATTTTTGATCAACGATCGGCGCACGTGTTCTTTTTTTCTTGGCGGATGAAGAGTACAGAAGAGTACGAAGTACAGAAGTTGCTTCAAGTTCCGTTGTGTTCATGACCTTTGACTTCTTAATTCACACCTGCCATATAGGATAGGCTACATCCGTATATGTTCTTTTTCTTGTTAATTGTTTGTTTGTTTGTTTTGTACTTTAAATTGCTTTGCCTTCATTTGCTTATTTCACTCTTGACGTCAATACTTGCCTCCTGATGGTGGTTGTTATTGCTTGCTTGCTTGTTTGTGTTTGTTTGTTTGTACAATCAAGTTTTGATGCATATGTTGTGTCATTTAGTACTATGCTTCGTAGAATAGTAACGCAAGTATGTAAAAAAAAAAAAAAAAAAAAAAAAAAAAAAAGCTGACGGAGCCAACACTTTAACCGATGTAAAATGAAGAATCGCTGTCATTGCCGTCGTCTCTTCATACGATTCATTTTCGCAAAGAGATGAAGAACAAAAAGTATGCCGCTCGCCAGTCCAAAGAATTTGATAATCAGTCCTCATTTCCAGATCTGCTTCTGATAAACAATGCCGTTATTCGTTTCTCAGGGTCTGTGCGTGGCCTTGGCGTTACTTCTGATCAGTCTCACCTGTCAGCATCGCATATCAAACATTTATAGTGATGCTTTTCTTTACCTGCACAGGACTGGCTCCATCAGTCTTTTTTTTTTTTTTTTTTTTGGGGGGGGGGGGGGGGGGGGGGGGGGGGGGGGGGGGATGGTGTCAACTGAAGCAAGCAACCTTTAACACCACCACCACGCCCCCCCCCCCCCCCCCCCCAAAAAAAAAAAAAAAAAAAAAAAAAAAAAAAAAGAAAGAAAACCTCCGTCTACGCTTGTAAAACACAAGCCTCCGGAATTTAATGCAGTTCTTTTTTTTTTTTTTTTTTTTTTTTGTATTCCAAACCTCTTCCTGGGTAGGCTTTCAGGAACTCAGAACAACGCTGCCCGTTTTATTTTCAAATCTTCTAACTTAGATCGCGTGTCTCCGCTTTTTTTTTTTTTCTTAACTACCTTCACAAGTACTCAGTCTTCGGCTGTTCGGATGATCCCTGGAGTCTTTTAGCCAGGATACGACAACAATAACAACAACTGGCTATCTGTCAAACAGAATCAAATACGAAAGAAGTCTGTTTCATTTACTCTGTTTCGATGGTTAGCAGTGATTATTACATCTATATTAATATTTTGAATAACGAAACTTCACATGATGGGCAGTTCAATGACTTTCTTTCTCTCTGAACTTTTTTTTTTTTAATAGCGCTTATCAACGATTTGTTGCCTTTGTGTAATATTTTCATCCATAATGTTTTAAAAACTATCTTTCAAAGTGTTTAAAACATTTGGACATAAGCAGTCTCTATTCAAAAAACGTCTTCTATTCCAACATAAACATACACACGCGCGCGCACGCTCACACGCACACGCATGCACGCACGCACGCATCCACGCATGCACGCACGTGCACGCACGCGCGCCCTCGGCCTCCTCTCTGCCTCCCTCTTCCCATTCCTCAGCTCAGTATTCATCCAAGTTCACGCTGACTCGTTTCCTTAAGTGCTGAAACTTCGACCTGAAGTTTCGAGATTTTTCTTTTTTTTTTTTTTTTTAATCTTTCAGCAAAGCCAGTCTCAGATTCCTGCAAAAACTTGAATAGGAGAACGTGATTGTGATTGCGATTTTCTCTCTCTCTCTCTCTCTCTCTCTCTCTCTCTCTCTCTTCTCTCTCTCTCGCTCTCTCTCGCTCCTCTCTCTCTGTGTGAGAGAGAAAGAGAGAGAGAGAGAGAGAGAGAGTGTGTGTGTGTGTGTGTGTGTGTGTGTGTGTGTACACGCCCAGAGAGAGAGAGAGAGAGAGAGAGAGAGAGAGAGAGAGAGAGAGAGCGTGTACACACGCTCGCGCGCGACTTCTAGTGCTGTTGCAATGAGGATGTCCCTACAGTGAATTGTAGAAATAACGAAAACCGTTCTGCGGCCTGCCCGCACCAGAATGCCAGGCGCCGTTGAAGTTGAAACTAGCCTCGTGCTCTTTGACCTCAATAGCTGCAAGCAGGTGCACGGGCAAGTCAGAAAGAATGCCGAGGTCTTTTCCAGCCAATCGCAGAACGGTGCCATGTTTTGGTGCGTGGGGACCAAAATAAATTGCTGACCATGATCAGAAAGATTTTACCTTACACATTCAGCTGTAGACGATATCATTCATTTTGTTCACCCATATTCGAAGATGAAGCTTTTTTTTTTTTTTTTTTTTTCTTTCTTTGAGTTTTATTTATTTATTTATTTATTTATTTTTTTTTTTTTTTGCGGTTTAATCTTCTGTGCTGCCTTCAGTGGCATTGCATCCACGCCGCTCATAACAATCGCCCGTCCACAGCCACAGCCCCGGCACCGGCAATCCACAGGGAGCAGTCAATGTCAAGTCGTTACGAGGCAACCCACCGGAGGAGACACTGCACTGCTGCCGAGTCACTTCGGTGGTGTGTCAGTGGCGCCTGTTCTGATCTAACTTACGCAGGACGCCACCTGCTAAGCCCCCTACTGACGACAATGATTGCTTAGTCGCGGAACTGGCATGAGTGAGCTCTCCCTCCGGAGGGCGCCACCAGGTCCGTCCAAGAAGTGGATTTTTATGAAGGGAAGAAGCTGAACCAGACACTTGATCGTTTTAAACTTTCCTTTTTCCACGTCTGAATCTTTAAATTATAAATATCTTTGTATGCATATCACACCACGTGATTCGCCTACATCTATGAACTTTCCTCCGACTGGGAGCAGGATGTCGCGATCTTCACATACACGGGAAGCGAAGATGGAGAGACTTTATCATATGTATCCGTACAAAAATTGAATTGGTAGAAAACAAAGTTCGACGACGACTGTTTCCCCAAAGCACAGACTATGGAGGTGAAAAGTGGGAAGATAGAACGGAGGACGGGAGAGGAGTGTGTGTGTGTAAAGGGCTACAGGTTAAAAAAAAAAAAAAGTCTTTTCTAATTATGTACCAATACTTTCTTTTGGCGGTCTCTGTACCACCATATCTAGTCACGTCCTCTGATTGGTCCAAGATACTGGTTGCCGTTTCTCCCTTGTTACCATGAGAGGTGGGGGGGGGGGGGGGGGGGGGGGGGGGGGGCATCATCATTCTGCTAGTGTTCCTGCCCCCTGGTCAGAAAAATGGGATGGCGGTGATCTGCAGCGGTAACAAGGAGAGTGAGAACTGAGATCACACATTCTCTGCTAATTCACATGGCGTGTTTTTTAGACGATTGTGATATTTGTAAATGATATACATCAAGATGACATTGATATTATATACAAATGAAAACATGATTGAAAATAAAGCTTTAAATCAGTGAACATGAACAGCATAAACAATGTTTGCTTAAAAAAATACTGAAATCTCATACTAATGTACCGATAGGACTGCGAAGTAAATATTTGATACATTAGCCAAAAATGAATGATTAGAAGTCAGAGTCTTAAAATCATCAATTGTAGGATTATTTGGTAACTGAAAATTGGGTAGGTACTGCCGCATAGGGGACAGTTAAATAGTACATGAAATGTCAAAAGTCTTTCCCCACATATGCATTTTGCAGTATCAACATATTTTACATTTTAATGAATTATATTTAAGTCTAAAACACAAACTGGAAATTTCCCTTGGAAAAACATTCAACAAAGACATGCTGTAAGAGGTGTGCCAATTACATTATAACCCACACGAGCTTTGGTGTCTTTTTCTAAAAGATTATAGCATTCCTTAACAGACAAAGGAATATAAACGTTTTCACAACGAACACTTTGTCCTGCACCTCCTCTAGCTACTCTGTCTGCCCATTCATTTCCATAAATCCCACAATGTGATGGAACCCAAGTAAATGTTACACTGGAACCCTTTTGAATTAGAAAATGTATTAGATGATTAATTTCAATTACTAAGTCACATCTGTCTCTAGACTTCATGGATTTCAGTGTGAATAAGACAGACTTAGAGTCAACACAAAAAAGTATTGGAAATATAACCATAGGAAGATTAACAATGTATCGAAGAGCCATGAGAATGGCTACCAGTTCTGCGGTGAAAAATAGAATGACCTGCACCAATATGGAACGATTTTTCTTTCTTTAGACTAGGTATTACAAACCCAGCACCTGCCACATTAGTGTCAATAAGAGAACCATCGGTATATACCTTCAAATGGTTAGAATAATTGAATGAACATGAGAGCGAAAAGAAGCAGCAAGTAGATGAGGGTTATCACTCTTTTTTAGATCGTCATTGGAAAAGTCAAAATCTGCTCTGTTCAGTTCCCATGGAGGAATTGGAGACGTAATCGAACGCTTACCTATATCTTTTAGTTTTCAGATCTAATCTACTGTGAATATCTGATGTATAAGTGGCTATTGTTGTCAAAAGATTTTATGGCCCTTGCTCTTTTTGGAAATTGAAGATCTGATCTAAGTGCGTTTTCATTCACGTTGACATTTTCAACAGCACTGCTTCTTATAATGTACTTAGCTGAAGACAGTTCTCGATTCTAGTCGTTCAAAGGTAGAACACCAACCTCCCCATACGTAGCAATAGTCGGGGTGTGGACAGGAACTCCCAAAGCTAATTTATATGCTTTAGAGTCAATACTTTGTAATTTCTTCATAAGATATTTAGGAGCAGAAAAATAAACTTCTTGGCCGTAAGTCGGCTTTGATCTAACCAAAGATGTTGCAAGAAGAGTCTGAAGATAAACCATTCTCTGTAAAGAAAGCACTTATCTTATCTAGTTCAGACTGATAACAGATCTGAATCTCTGTGTGTGTGTGTGTGTGTGTGTGTGTGTGTGCATGTGTGCGCGTGCGTGCGCGTGCGTGCGTGTGTGTGTGCGTGCGTGCGTGCGTGCGTGTGTGCGAGAGAGAAGAAGAGGAAGGAGGAGGAGGAGGAGGAGAGAGAAGAGAGAGAGAGAGAGAGAGAGAGAGAGAGAAGAGGCCACATCGGACTCCTTAACATGGGAAGTTGCAAGCGTCAAAAACCTATAGGCCACATCGGACTTTTAACAACTGTTTTCCTCGAGTTTCGGTCTGAAGCCCTTTTCGGTTTATGACGGTTTACACGAGTATAATATTGGCGTTGATTCATGCGAACATGTATTTATGACGCTGCATGAGCCGTTGGACCTAAAAGGTCCTTGGGGAAATGGCATGTTTTCTTTACGTAAAAAGGTAACAACTGTTTTCTCGAGTTTCTGTCGTTGATGTTGTTTCATGTTTTACTCGCTTTCTTCCCTTATCGGTTAGTTATGGACGGTTACACGAGGTCGCCGTGAAAAGAGTGCGTATGATTCATGCGAACATGTATTTATGACTCGTTTAAAAGGAAATGGTCACCTGCATGAGCATGTGTACTACTGTTCGTGTCACTGCAGGCCTTTCGAAGAATGCCGAGCTAAAGGGAAAAGGGAAGCTGCTAATAATTGCCGTGATGGACTGTTTTCACTGCTGAGGACCAGCTGCTAGGTTCTTAAGGGGTTATTTCTTTCTGTTGATTCATTATTTGATGTCTTTAACAGTGATTTTTTTTTTTTTTTTTTTTTTTTGGGGGGGGGGGGGGGGGGCGCGCAAAAATCACTGTTTTCAAGGCATAGTTTCCGTTTCCCTAAATATAAAGCTGCTGTCTTCCTGGGAACATCGTCATTATTGCTTTTAAAAGAATTACATAAAAAAAAAAAAATAAAAAAGGAAAACAATAATGTTGACCTTTTGAAGCTAATAGCCCGCATACCTAACAGGTATGATGGTGGTAGTGGTGATGGCGACAATGATGATGATGGTGACGACGACGACGACGACGGCGACGATGATGTTGATGATAATGATGGTGATGACAAAACGCCATCTCAGTTTGTTTGACGTGTCTCGATACGGCGAACACGCCGTTGTTAATCAGGAAAAATGAATCATTCAATCAACGACTAAATGCGACAGTTGATTACGAAGCTGTAGAAGCGGACAGGTTTCTGTTTTCTCGTCTCTTCGCTTCTTACCCCAGCTCCCCCCCCCCCCCCCCCCCCCCCCCCCTCTCCCCCTCCCTTGCTGACTCCAGCCCTTACCCGCTTCACAAACACGTACGCACATACACGCTCCCCCCCCCCCCCCCCCCCCCCCCCCCCCCCCCCCCCCCCCCCCCGCGCACGCACACACACACACACACACACACACTCGCACACGCGCGCGCGTACAGACAGACATACATACACACATGCGCGCGCGCGCGCACACACACACACACACACACACCACACACACACACATGCGCGCGCACGCACACACACACACACACACGCACGCACGCACGCACGCACGCACACACACACACACACACACACAACACACACACTACCCCACTCTCCCTTCCCTAACTCCCACCTAATGCTTGATTTGCGTGATCCCTGTATATAGGCAGGCGACTGAGTCTGTGAGTGTGCATATGAATCCGTAGGCGCCTGCATGCTTGCCTGCGTGCACTTGTGCCTGTGTTTTTTCCCCGACAGGAAGGTGCCACTGGTCTGTTCTGCTTTACCCACGCCACAGGACGGTTACAGAGAGAAGGGAAACGTGGCTGAGTGGTCAAGACCAGGAGGAGGATGGTACAGATCCTGTGTTCCCGCCGCCCCCCCTTCCCCTCCCCCCCTCCCCCCCTCCCCCCCCCCCCCCCCCCCCCCCCCCCCCCCTTAGAAACGTTTCTTAACGTGTATAAGAAATAGTTGGAAAAGTGCTGCTGCCTCCGCCTTTCTACATAACATGTCGGGTGATTCCAGCAAGCGATAACCGACGGCATTTTTTTTTTCCCTTTTTATTTTACTGTTCCATCTTCTGTGCCACCTGAGCGACAGTGCACGCACACCGCCCATTCCGAGCCCCCGTGCACAGCCTCAGTCCGGTCAGTTCAGCCGCAGCCCCGGCACCGACAATCCACAGGGAGCAGTCAATGTCAAGTCGTCAAGAGGCAACCCACCGGAGGAGACACTGCACTGCTGCCCAGTCACTTCGGTGGTGTTCAGTGGCGCCTGTTCTGATCTAACTTACGCAGGACACCACCTACTAAGCCCCCCACTGACGACAATAATGCTTAGTCGCGGAGCCGGCGTGAGTGAGCTCTCTCTCTCTGGAGGGCACCACCACGTCCGTCCAACGACAACCCCCATGGACTCGCCGATACCGGTGACCCCGACGGAATCAAACCAAAGCGGCAGACGTGGAGAGGACATCGAAATTGAGGTCACCATGAGAGCAGGACATGAAGGGCCACACAATTTGAGACTTTTTTATGCAGATCGATGATAATGAGGATGATGAAGATGATGCTACGGATTTCCATTTCGGTCTCAGACCGCATGACAGAGCTGTATTCTACGCTTCCTATCATAATATATCCCGGCTTCAGCCAGGCCCGAGCGATACAGACACCTGCAGTGTTGGTCAGGAAATTTGAGCAACCCTCTCGGAGACGCATCCATTAAGAGGATGAAACCCGACTGTGTGGTCCCAGTCTTCCAAACTGAGCCCGTAGCAAACTCAACTCTGGGTAGGAGCCGGTCGGGCAGCAAAAAAACCCCGCTTGACTCTGATGGGAATCGAAACCCACGACCTCCCAGCCGGGAGTCCGCGACGCTAACCACTTCGCCACGGCGGCTGGTACCGACGGCATTTTCACCAATCATAAAGAAGTTTACAGATCTGCGAATCATGAAGTCCAACATATCTTGATATCTGTCAGTCAAAGACAAAGATACAAACAGGATGAATATTGTCTAAAGGTCAAAAATAGTTGTTTTCTCACTATGTTCACCTACGAATTTGTTCCCCGTCGTGGACCAAAAATAGTAAGGCTCGCTGATTGGTAGGAAGAGCTATAGGCATTGCCAGACTCTATCAGACCAACCTGTTAATAGGCAGCCATTGTGGGGGACGAACTGTCTGAGGAAAATCATTGGTTGATAGCTTAGCTGACCACTTTTCCCATATCCTTCAAAATTATTTCATTCATTCGTTTATTTATTTATTTATTTATTCATTTATCTATTCATTTATTTATCAACATCATCATCATCATCATCATCATTATCATCATCATCAGTAGTAGTAGTAGTAGTAGTCGTAGTCGAGTTGTAGCAGTAGCAGTGGCAGTGAGTAATCATAATCTGACAGGGGACAGCCAAAGAGATATGATCACATTGTGATGATAATGATGACAAACAGACCCCTACCACTACGACGACGACAACGACCATCGCCATACAAGGACAACAGCCATGGCGGCAAAACACATATTAACGACGGCGAGAATGACAGCAACAATAACAATGACGACGATGACAGCGACGACGACAAACGGTGATGACAAACGACAATGACAACGATCACGGCAGAAAGAATAATGTTAAACAACGGGCAACCAAAGCAACAAGAAATAACGGTGACGAAGGCGATGACACGCCTCGACGATGATTGTGACGATGACGGCGACGATGACGGTGAAATGGCGATAACGATGATGGCGATGACGATGACAGCGACATGAGAATGAGGGTGGAGGTGGTCATGGTGACTAGAACAATGGACCACGAAAAACTCCTGTCCACTGCGATAATTTCCACATGGCGGGCACTGGTGCACTATGCGTGAACGCCAATCTGCGAATCGATTTGATCGATAGCTTGTCGGAGAGCGAGGCAGGGGGGGGGGGGGGGGGGGGGTGGGGGGGGGGGGGGGGGGGGGGGGGGGAGGCGGAGGGAAGGAGAAGGCAGGTCGGAACTATTCCGTCATATGACCTGACGGGCCAAAAGCCCAGCGAGGGAGATCCGTTACTACCTCATGTCTAGCTCCCTGCTTCACATGCGGCCGACGTCTTGCAGTAGAGCTCCACGCCTCATTGACTGTGTCTAGTAATAGAGCTCCACGCCTCATTGACTTGTGTCCTGTAATATAGCTCCACGCCTCATTGACCTGTGTCTAGTAATAGAGCTCCACGCCTCATTGACTTGTGTCCTGTAATATAGCTCCACGCCTCATTGACTGAGTCGTGTAATATAGCTCCACGCCTCATTGACTGTGTCCTGTAATATAGCTCCACGCCTCATTGATTGTGTCCTGTAATAGAGCTCCACTACTCGTTGACTGTGTATTGTTGACCGTGTCCTGTAATATAGCTCCACGCGCCTCATTGAATTTGTCCTGTAATATAGCTCCACGCCTCATTGACTATGTCGTGCAATACAGCTCCACTACTCGTTGACCGTGTCCTGTAATATTGCCCCACGCCTCTTTGACTGCTGGAATTATAGTTAACCGTTTGCCATATTGATGGCGTTTATAACATAGCTCCTTGCCTCACTGACTGTGTTTGCAACATAGCTCCATGTCTCATTTTCTGCCTGGTGTCCTACAGTATAGCTCCATGCCTCATTGACCGACGTCCTACAGTATAGCTCCATGCCTCATTGACTGACGTCCTACAGTATAGCTCCATGCCTCATTGACTGACGTCCTACAGTATAGCTCCATGCCTCATTGACTGACGTCCTACAGTATAGCTCCATGCCTCATTGTCTGACGTCCTACAGTATAGCTCCATGCCTCGTTGATTGACTGACGTCCTACAGTATAGCTCCATGCCTCATTGACCGACGTCCTACAGTATAGCTCCATGCCTCATTGACTGACGTCCTACAGTATAGCTCCATGCCTCATTGCCTGTCTGACGTCCTACAGTGTAGCTCCATGCCTCATTGTCTGACGTCCTACAGTATAGCTCCATGCCTCGTTGATTGACTGACGTCCTACAGTATAGTTCCATGCCTCATTGTCTGACGTCCTACAGTATAGTTCCATGCCTCGTTGATTGACTGACGTCCTACAGTATAGCTCCATGCCTCTGACATCCTATTGTCTGACATCCCTACAGTATAGCTCCATGCCTCGTTGATTGACTGACGTCCTACAGTATAGCTCCATGCCTCATTGTCTGACGTCCTACAGTATAGCTCCATGCCTCGTTGATTGACTGACGTCCTACAGTATAGCTCCATGCCTCATTGTCTGACGTCCTACAGTATAGCTCCATGCCTCATTGACTGACGTCCTACAGTATAGCTCCATGCCTCATTGACTGACGTCTACAGTATAGTTCCATGCCTCATTGACTGACGTCCTACAGTATAGCTCCATGCCTCGTTGATTGACTGACATCCTATAGTACAGCTCCATACCTCGTTGATTGACTGACGTCCTACAGTACAGTTCCATGCCTCGTTGATTGACTGACGTCCTACAGTACAGCTCCATGCCTCGTTGATTGACTGACGTCCTACAGTACAGCTCTCCATGCCTCGTTGATTGACTGACGTCCTACAGTATAGCTCCATGCCTCGTTGATTGACTGACGTCCTACAGTACAGCTCCATGCCTCGTTGATTGACTGACGTCCTACAGTACAGATCAATGCCTCATGACCGACTGACGTCCTACAGTATAGCTCCATGCCTCAATGACCGACTGACGTCCTACAGTATAGCTCCGTGCCTCACTGACCGACTGACGCCCTACAGTATAGCTCCGTGCCTCAATGACCGACTGACGTCCTACGTAGCTCCATGCCTCATTGCCTGCCTGACGTCCAGTCTTATATCTCACCGACCACCTGAGACATGCTGCAGTATAGCCATGGAGAAGGCAGGTGGGTTTTAGGGGGGTTGAGGGTGAGTGGTGGCGGGTTTTTTTAGGCTGGAGCTCAGCAGCTTGAGTCAGGGGGGAACAAAGGCAGTTACAACGCGTGGGACTGGAGCTATTAAACGCGAATGGGGGTAGTGATGATGATGATGACCAAGACAGCAAATCTGACTGTGAGACGATGATGATGATGATGATGATGATGATGATGATGATGAATACGACAACGACAACGACGACGATGATGATGATGGTGGTTGTGGTGGTGGTGATGATGATGATGATGATGATGATGATGATTAGGAGGATGAGGAAGAGGAGGATAAGGAGGAGGAAGGAGAGGAGATTTACTGCTCTGTTTTGTTTGTTTGTTTGTTTCTTTTTTTTTTTTTTATTTAACCAGCTTATGTGTGTGTATCCTTTTAGCATCAGTCAGTCAATCTCTCTGCAAGTTAACCACAGTCATTCAGTCTCACTTCATGTTAATCAACCAGTCACACTACAACATAATCAGCCAGGCAGTTTCACACCTGTACATTAATCAACCAATCGGTCAAACTGCATGTTAATCAGCAAATTAGCCACACTGGATATTAATCAGTCAGCCAGCCTCGCTGTATATCAATCGATCAATCACTTTCACTTTCACCGCATATCAATCAGCCAGTCAGCTTCACTGCATATCAGTCAACCAATCGGCCAGTCTAACCCATGTTTATCAGCTTACCATTCTCACTGCATCTGAATCGGCCAACCAGTTTTACTGCTTATCAGTCAGCCGATCCGTCTCACTGCATATTAATCAGCCAACCAGTCTTAC
>JADBJO010000359.1:125000-215000 GCA_016801955.1 Conus betulinus | reverse complement strand
GCTAGACTCTCATCGGGCTGTCTTGCGTGCGAGGTGAAATGACCGACGGTAGTAACGTCCTTACGTGCAGGTAAAGTAGCAACGTTCTGTCACCGGTGGCTAAAACGATGAACACGATAACCCCTCCGCTACAACAGCGACAGCTTGAAGGAGGAGTCACACTGATAATCTGAACTTACCTTGCGCCCGATTCTTTACTCCCCTCTTGTCTTGCGTCCCTCGCCGCTAGCACATGCTCGCCAGACACCTCACGAGTTCTCGCGTCTTTGAAACTCGTCGTGTCTGGGGGGGCGTCGGGGGGGGGGGGGGGGGGGGGGGGGAGGGGGGGGTGTGTGTGTGAAACAGACACCCAAAGAGATGGGACAGACCGCAGCCTTCCGATGTAGACCCGAGGGCAGCTGTGAAGGAAGGCCCAAGTCGTCTTTGCGGTTCGCCCCGTTTTGCCGAAGCTTATTCGCACGATCACGTTTTGGCCAGTCCGTCTGTACTTCCCATGCACCCATCACGTTTTCACTGCAAATCAGATACAATCAATAGGAATAAGATCATTGGCTGTGTTGTACACACGCATCTGGATGATAACAAGAGACAGGGAGGAACGGGTGAACAGAGATCTTGATGAACACCCTTCGCTGTGAGTTTACAAATTTGGTGAATTGCGTAAACTAACATATATACTGAGCCACAAAAGAAACGCAATGGAGGGGTAGGTAGGGGTGAATATAATATTAATGGCACTGTAGGTGCGCTGTGACCATATATTCCGTGCGGTCATGAGTCAACATTAGACCTAGTGTCAGCACGTGCAAATCAGGTCAGTGTCACTAGAAATGAGCTCACACCGGCGCCATGAACGTGGAAGCGCGTTTTTGCATGTGCAAGGCGAATGCAAACAGTCATGTCAATCTTTTTTCGCTGAACAGTATTCACACATCACTAGGAATAAAAAACCCAGGCTCTTACGCCCTGGCAAAGCAATCACTTCCACATGACCACAAAGCCAAGACTGAGCGCCGTCGACAGAGAAAAGAGCCATAGGGCGACTCCAAGCCGGAAACCGTGCTGCACAAGTCGCAGCTGCGTTTGGCGTGGCTGTCTCTACAATTTGTCGTTTGTGGGCCAGGTTCCAGGCAAATGGCGACGTTCGGGACAACCCACGAAGCGGCAGACCCCGTGTAACGACTGCGCGACAAGATCGGGCGATTCACCGCCGTCACCTGCAAGAGCCATTCACTTAGGCAACGGAAACGGCCAGAACACCATTGGCAGGCATGGTGCACCAATTTCTGGTGAAACTGTGCGGCGTCGATTAACAGAACATCACGTGCACTGCTGCCGTCCTGTAAGGCGACCTGTTCGTACTCCAAGACACACAGGCAACAACGACTGCAATGGGCCCAGCAGCACCGGGAACTGGAACTGGCGGCAATGGAGGGGCATCCTCTTCACGGATGAGAGCCGATACTGTGTTCATCATGCTGATGGCCGAATCCGGGTGTGGAGGAGGCGCAACCAGAGGTATGCCACCAACAACGTCCACGAGATCAACGCTTGGGGAGGTGCGAGCATCATGGTATGGGGGAGGAATCAGCCTCAACCGGCTTGTTGGGGGCCTATTGTTTCCTAGACATTGGCCCTGGTCGCGGAAATGGCGTTACTGCGCAGCGATACACTGACCCGGTGTTGAGGCCCGTTGTTGTGCCCCACTTCCAGCAGCACGGCCACCTCACTCTCCAGCAGGACAATGCTCGTCCAACACTGCCAGAGTCACCACAGACTTCCTGCAGCAACAGGGCAACAGAGCTCTGCAGTCGCCCTCGCTGAGCCCTGATTTGAATCCTATCGAACACTTCTGGGACCATCTCAAACGGGAGCTGAATGCTGTTCAGCTGAGGCCAACCACAGCCCATCAGCTAGAGCAGGCACTGAGGCAGATCTGGAACAACGTCAACATGGCCACCGTCAACCGTCTGATCCACTCCATGCCGCCAGATGTCAGGCTGTTATCAACGCTCGTGGGGGACACACTCGTTACTGACCCTCTCTGTGACACTCATGACACGTGACCACTTTTTGCTTCAGCCAACAATAAGAACGCTATAGCCAGAAACTCAATGGTTGCATTCAGTTCATTTCAATGGTTGCGATGAAATGTCAACAAGATGAGAGTAAATTGAATGGACCCATCGTTTGCGTTTCTTTTGTGGCTCAGTATAGATATTTGGACACACGCACGCACGCACATGTAACTGATATCATCTTCAGTAGTTAAATACAATGTCGCTAGAGGTAGGAATTTTATAATTTTTTCTTTCCAATTGTGTACCGCTATATCCCCCCCCCCCCCCCCCCCCCCCCCCCCCCCCCCCCCCCCCAAAACTTTGGGGCGAATCATGCATCGGCATTGAGGTGAGACGGTACCCTTGACATTTTAGGAGTTCCGGACAGGGAACAAGTCGCTATTACGCCTGAGAACAAAGGACTGGCCGGAACGTGAGGTACCCGCACAGAGCACTGTGGAGCACTGGTGCTGATGGCCTGTGCTCTGGGCAGGATGGTAGGCGATGATGATGGTGATACTGACAGACGCAGCTCTGTTACTATGCTGATGGTGATAATAAATGCACATAGCTGAGGGCAGGA
The DNA here is from genome assembly GCA_016801955.1 of Conus betulinus. Classification (NCBI taxonomy): domain Eukaryota; kingdom Metazoa; phylum Mollusca; class Gastropoda; order Neogastropoda; family Conidae; genus Conus; species Conus betulinus. The sequence continues at coordinate 212,357 of JADBJO010000359.1, read as the reverse complement.
ATGGCTATTGAATCTCCAATGTGAAACCAGTCCCACGCGAAATGTAGTGCTTGTGCCCATCGATGTCTGGTATCAGATTCATTTGCAGTATCCGGTACTGAGGTTTTACGCAAAAACAACAACAACAAACACAAAATTGATCATTAATGTGAACTACGTGGGCTCTACTAAAACCATTGATAACAGTCTGATATATAAAAATCACTGGTTAATTTTTTTTTGTCTTGAAATCAACGGATTTTGATAAGCTATACACTTGTCAGACCTTTCAGTAAGTTACATCAAACAGGAGATGGTTGTTGTTGTTTCATTAAGTGTTCATGAATTTCTTTCTCTGATGTTGCGGGATGCTGTGCATCAAATGAAAGAGGAGACCCCTGACACTGAGCTCAACTAAAAAACAAAAACAAACAAACAAACAAAGCCGTCCGAAACTTCGAGGATTCCGCGTGCCTCTGAGAACAAAGGGGGGAAACGGTCTACGTTCCGAGCATTTTCACACACTGCTTCAGTACACTGGAATGCGTTATCCGTCGATCTCAGACCATGGGACTCCCTGCCAAGGTTTCGACGGCCATTGGAATCTCATTCGTCCGTGAGTATTGCCCTGAAATGGGCTCTTATCCCTAGGACTTCTCACCTTTCCTGGATGCAACCCCTGCAGACGTGTTCAGTTTTTTTTCTTCATTTATTTGATATTTTATCTGTCTGTCTGTCTGTATCTATCTGTCTGTCTATTTGTCTATCTGTGTATTTGTCTACCCCTCTGTCTTGTCTATCTATCTATGTGTTTACTTAGGCCTGTTACTCCATTCATTTTTGGCGTGCAACGAGTTTGGATTTCTGCGCCCTACAAGCGTCATCATCATAATCAGCAGCAGCAGCAGCAGCTGCAGCGACATCATCATCATCATCATAATCATTATCAGCAGCAGCAGCAGCAGCAGCAACGGCAGCAGCAGCAGCAGCAGCAGCAGCGATATCCTCCTCCTCTCCCTTCCTCCTCCTCCTGTGCTGCACAGAGCGCAGGTCCGATAAGGGAGCCATGTCTCTCCGGCAGCACTGATGACCCAGTGTCGGCCACAGAAGGACAAGGGAAAGCACTAGTAAGACTGAATCAACAGGGTGGTCTGTAGTTAGAAGAGGGGTGGTAACTGTGGGATATCCGCAGCGTTTTCCTGCCTTCAGGTCTCCATTTCCTGAGGTGACTAGCCAAGAGAATAGAGCATTATTCTCTCCACCCAAGGATTGTGGGTTCTTCCCGCTTCAGACAATCAGAGGGAGATCTCCTCTGTGGACTCAACATCTTTGTAGACTAAACTATCCTCCTTTGCTTAAGCCCTTCTGATGAGACTTTGAAGCGAAATCTGCTCTGTGAACGCGTGCATTACAATGGGCGTACAGACGCTAAAAACGAAGTTCAATTCACGTTAATTCCTGTTCCCTTCATTGTTGAAAGGTAGGCCGCCATTTGTTGGTGGAATGGTTGACAAACAACAAGCAAACGAACCAACCAAAGAAGCAAAGGGGGGGGGGGGGGGGGGGGGGGGGGGGGGGGGGGGGGGGGGGGGGGCGTGGATGCCGATGTCATGTTTAGACATCCCCGAAGACGGTGTATGGCTACCATAACTGTGGGATTAAAAAGGTCACATACACAAAAATGTGATCTTTGAACATGTGAGTTGTAACCTGGATTATATCTTTACCTCCGTTGATAATCCTCAGCGTAGTCCGACCTGTTACCTCCACGGCATCGATAATCCCCAGTGCAGTCCTACCAGTTATCTCCCCCCCAGCTCCCTTCCAAGAATAATTAGCAACAGGGTACTACCTGTTACCCCCCCCCCCCCCCCCCCTCCATTGATAATTATCAGCATATCTCACCTGTTATTCCCCCCTTCACCAGTGATCCTCAGCACAGTTTTAATCTTTCGTCAGGCCTCCCCCGCAACCAGCAACCGGCAATACAGTCCTGCTGGTTATCCCCGTACCGCCAGTAATTCCCAGCATAGTCCTACCAGTTATCATCATCCCCTCCACCGATATCCATCGTGTCATCCTACCTGTTACCCTACCCGCCACCCCCGCCCCCTCCTTCACCATCTTCGCTCCACCAATACTCCCCAACATAGTCTAACCAGGTATCTTTCTCTGCACCAATAATCCGCAGCACAGTCTATAGTTACCTCCCCTTCACTGATAAGTCCCTGCATAGTTTGACATGTTGTATTCCCCCTCCACTGATAATCCCAAGTCCCGGCCTCCTGTCCAGCAAGAATCCCTAGCACAGTCCGTTCTGTTATCCCTCCCCCCCCCCCCCCCCCCCTCTCTAATAATGCCCACAGCAAGTCCTACCTGTTATCTTCCCCTCCACCACTAATACCTGTGTAATCCTACTTGTTATCTCCCCTTCTACCAATAATACCTGATAGTCCTACCTGTCATCTCCCCTTCTGCCAGTAATTCTGGCTGTGTAGTCCTACCTGTTATTTCCCCTCCCACCACTTATACCTGTGTAGTCCTCCTACCTGTCATCTCCCCTCTATCACTAATACCTGTGTATTCCTACCTGTCATCTACCCCCTCTACCACTAATACCTGTGTAGTCCTACCTGTCATCTCCCCCTCTATCACTAATACCTGTGTAATCCCACTTGTCATCTCCCCCTCTACCACTAATAACCTGTGTAGTCCTACCTGTCATCTCCCCCTCTATCACTAATACCTGTGTAATCCTACCTGTCATCTCCCCGTCTACCACTAATACCTGTGTAGTCCTACCTGTCATCGCCCCTTCTACCACTAATACCTGTGTAGTTCTACCTGTTGTCTCCCTCTCTACCACTAATACCTGTGTAGTCCTGCCTGTTATCTCCCCCTCTACCAATAATACCAGTGTAGTCCTACCTGTTCTATCCCCCTTTCCTCGGATGATAATCCCCAGTGCAGTCCTACCCGTTATTCCCCCCCGCTCCTTTGATGATCCGCAGCCTGGTTCTATGATATGCTATCTTCTCCCCCCCAGTAATCTGCATACAGTGAACGGGATGAAGCTGGTAACTGAACAGGGGAGCATCGGGTGTCGCTGACAGGTGCACGACCCGGCGGTGGCGCGGGTCCAACGATGGCATCTACTTCTGCGGACCGCGTGATGTTCTAGGGACTGACGCGGCCAACGTCAACACCAAGTGCTTCCCCGACGCTGGGGGAGGGAAGCGGCACGTACGAAAGGCCGTGAGTTTCCGTTGGCCCTGCCACCACCGGGTTCACCAGACTCAGGAGCACGTGCAGGTGTGTGGCGGCAAAGCCTTGGCTCTGTGGCAGGCAGCTCCACTTGTTAACCTACTTTGAAGGGGGGTGGGGGGTGGGGGGGCAAACAGCGTGGGGGAGGCCGCTTTGATGTTTTGGCTGACTCCATGAGATGCAGGGAGGGGACTTGTCTCTCTGACGTAAGACTCTTGGTGGTCGCGTTAGTTTTGTGACGGTGGGAGAGAGGAGGACGAGGCGGTGGTGTGAGTTGCGACAATGACTCACTCATGTACTCAGAGAGAGAGAGAGAGAGAGAGAGAGAGAGAGAGAGAGAGAGAGCTGAGCTGAAGGAGGGGGTGGGTTGAGGGTAAGGAGGATAGTGTGGACCATGTGCACTTCGTCACAGGACGCAGAACATACTGTCGTGGACTTGCAAGCAGGGAGGTGGTGGGTGAGAGAGTGCCATCAGCATCATGTAATTGTCGCCCTTTCTGTCCCCTGGTGGCTCCGATCCAGATTTAATGTTTTGTTGGGGAGCCTGGAACCATGTAGTCGATCTTCACCCACGTAATGTTTACGTCTCCAAGAGTGTTGCTCAGTTTTCCAGACCAACACTGTCACGATATAGTCTCGGGCCAGAATTAAACTCCATAGGATTATCTTCATTATCATCATCCCCGCTGACCGGACAGAAGAGTTGATTCCTATGGCCTCATCGTTATCCTCACTGACTGGAAAGAAGCGTTGATTCCGATGACCTCACCATCATCCTCACTGACTGGAAAGAAGCATTGATTCCGATGACCCCTTACATAGGATAAGAAAATACTTTACCGCTTGATAATTAAATTCGTCGAAATTTGTAATGCAATATGAAAAACAGAAAGAAAATTAAGGTTTGCCGTAGAAATTGTGGGAGGCTGGGAACTGTGATTCATATTCCCCACCTTTTCCCTCCTCCCCAGCGCCTCCTTCCTTTCCCCCCGTGTTCCTTCTCCCTTCCTTCCCGTATGAGGAAACGAAGGATCGGGTATCGAATTCTTAGTGAGAGTTACCGGTTTGAATCTGGATGGCGTTCAACGTGAACTCATTTCCACAGTCACTGCTCTTTGTTTTTTCCCCCATATTCACCTTCTCTATCTGCTTCGCTTCTTGTCTTGACTGGCAAAGGCCAATACGTCGAGGTTCGTTACTTGAGCGTTTATTACGTTCATTTGGTAGCTCGGAATTCAGCTTTTATTTCTATGTTTATCTTCGAGCCTTAAGACACACACTGTGAAACTTTTGACTCTGGTTGACCGTGATCTGTGTCTATGTTTCTCTTGTTGTATGCATTCAAGTAATTGTCCTTTCGGTGTGTGTGTGTGTGTGTGTTTTTTTTTTTTTTTTTTTGGTGGGGGAGGGGGGAGGCATCTTCAAGCACAGGCTCAATATAATGTTCCCTTATTTTGATTAGTTACTATCATTTTCTGTATTTTATATCTTTGTACCACTTTTCATTCGTTTACCTTCCATGCCCTCTGTCGGGTCCTTTGTGAGGTCGTTGGGCTGTGACGGTCTCCACGTGGTGTGCCACAGGTGGTTCACCTTCCACGCCCTCTGTCGGATCCTTTGTGAGGTCATTGGGCTGTGACGGTCTCCACGTGGTGTGCCACAGGTGGTTCACCTTCCACGCCCTCTGTCGGGTCCTTTGTGAGGTCATTGGGCTGTGACGGTCTCCACGTGGTGTGCCACAGGTGGTTCACCTTCCACGCCCTCTGTCGGGTCCTTTGTGAGGTCATTGGGCTGTGACGGTCTCCACGTGGTGTGCCACAGGTGGTTTACCTTCCACGCCCTCTGTCGGGTCCTTGTGTGAGGTCGTTGGGCTGTGACGTTCTCCCCGTGGTGTACTATAGGCGGTGTCCTGTGTCAGATACCATAGGAGGACTGTCACAGCCACATCCAGCCCTGTTCACTGAACAGTCTCCTGATGACTCCAGACTGCCTCCAACAAAGGGGTCTGTTCACAAAACCCCAGCTCTAAGGTTCCCATATGCTGTCAGTGCAGAATTTTTCCTATTCACACTTAAACGTCTTCTTTTTCCTTCCAATCCGTCCGCCTTCTTTTCCCCATTCCTTCTCTTTTTTTTTTCCAAATTCTTTCCAAGTTCTCCCCATTATTATGCTTAGGGTTTAAACATTTGTTTTTAATTTAAAAAAATTGTTTTTTTTTTTTTTTTTTTTTTTTTTTTTTTTTTTTTTTTTTTTTTTTTTTTTTTTTTTTCTTTGTTTGGCTATCCTACTTGAAAAGGACCATTTGGTGGTATTTCAGTGTTTCAACATTAATTTTCGTGGTATATAACATAAACCTTGCGCCCATCTTTACGTGTTGCCGTCCTGTGGTGGTGGTTCGGTGTTGAACAGGGGTCCAGCCCCCATCTGCCTCCGTGGGTTCTCCCCGTCAGCCATACCATGCTTTGCTGGGTGTAGGCGTGAAACTTGAATGGCACCACCATTGAAGGAGGACGGGGCTACGACATGACTACTGCGTCATATAGCAGCCCCTTACGTCATACAGCATCCTTTATGTCACATAGCAATCGCTTACGTCATACAGCAGTCCCTCACGTCATATAGCAGTCCTTTCCGTCATATGGCAGGTCCTTACGTCATATAGCAGTCCCTTACGTCATATCGCAGTCCCTTACGTCATATAGCAGTCCTGTACGTCTCATATAGCAGTCCTTTACGTCATATAGCAGTCCTTTACGTCATATGGCAGTCCCTTTTCAGAGAGAAAAGTCCAGTTCCGACAGGAGTTCTCTCTCATTCTCTCTCTCTCTCTCTCTCTCTCTCTCTCTCTCTCTCTCTCTCTCTCTCTCTCTCTCTTACAAAGGTATTTAATATCACAAATAGTCAAATAGTGGAAGGAGTCTCAAACCAAAAAAAAAAATCAGGTAAAAATATTTAAGAACAAAAAATTTGTTGCGGTTTTTTTTTTTCGTCATGGAAGGTGGCCCTCAAGAAAACCGTGCTTTAGATAACGACACAGAATGAGAAAGATTGTTTGTATTCAGTGTGTTTGTTCCTTTGTTTCACTGTTCTCTTGAGACAGTGAGTCGGTGAAAGAATGCATGTTGTGTGTGGGGGCATGTGTTTGACTGCTTCATATACTTTTTTTTTTTGTTTGTTTGTTATCGTCTTTACGATAATTTTGGCACATCCTCCTCCTCCTCCTCCTCCTCAGAGAGAGAGAGAGAGAGAGAGAGAGAGAGAGAGAGAGAGAGAGGACGAGAGAGAGAGAGAGAGAGTTTGTGGAATGCATGGAAATGGGAGAGACTGGATTCAGGTAGGGTTGGGTAGGTACACATTAGTATCAGCATTCTGAATTTATAGCACATATTGGTGTAGATTAATGACAGCAAGCGAAGTAAAAAAAAAAAAAAAAAAAAAAACCTGCAGTAAAAACTAGATGTTATACCAGAGTTCATGTGTAAACACATTTCTGCTGGAATGACACTTCGAATCGTTTATTTTGTCAGACCCATGAATCATCTTTTGCTGCTTTATTTTTTCGTTTTGTTGCTTGCTTGCTTCTTTGTCCTGAAAGACTGTATATGGTCACCTGGGCTGCGAAGAAAATGAAGCTGCTATTATTGTTATTTAATTCTCTTGCAGCTTTGATGACGGTTGCATGCGCCTGTGGTCGCCCGCAGTGACTCAGCCGTGTGTGTGTGTGTGTGTGTGTGTGTGTGTTGTTGGTGTGATGCAGCGTGATGTTGCTAAGGGCGAAAGCGAACCAAGTCATCCAGCCCGTGTGTTATTGTACTGTCACCACGTGTTTCTCTCTCTCCCTCTCTCTCTGTCTCTGTCTTTCTGTCTCTGTCTCTGTCTCTCTCTCTCTCTCTCTCTCTCTCTCTCTCTCTCTCTCACCACGTTATACTAGAACACCCACCCACCCGCACCTATGAACGCCACCCCCTCCCCCCCCCCCCCCCCCCCGACACACAGACAGAACCTATCCCCTCTCACACTCTCTCTCTCTCTCTCTCTCTCTCTCTCTCTCTCTCTCTCTCTCGCACTCACGTACACACACACACACACACACACACACACACACACACACACACACACACGCATACATACACATCCGCGCGCATACACACATGTATACACACACCAACATGCACCCGCACACACACACACACACACACACACACACACACACACACACACACACACACACACACACACACACACATATGCGCGCGCGCGCACACACACACACACATGCACGGCAGCCCTCCTCCTTGCCGTTGCTCTCCCAGAACCTATCCCCTCTCACCCAAAATACGTAAAAACCAAACGTTTTGATGAAAACATCGAATCCGCGCCCAGAAAGGTTACGAGTTCATAACCTGGTCATCCAACATTTGCATAAACAAAAACAAACACACACACAACAACAAACAATCAAACAAAAACAAACAAACAAAACACAAAAAACAAAACAAAACCCCCCCCAAAAAAAACAAAAAAAAACAACAACCAAAAAAAAAAAACGAAAAAAAAAAAACGGGCATTTTCGCGACCAATTTGAATGCATTGTCGTTCTAGTGGTATCAGATCTCACTCTCCCGGAGTGATTTCCCCTTGTTGTCCTTTCACCTTCAGTAGATGCGGAGTGAAGTTTGAATGCAATCTAAAATAAAACTAATCAATGCAAGAAGTACATGTAAGCGCCCTTGTTAGTGTGTGTGTGTGTGTGTGTGTGTGTGTGTGTGTGTGTGTGTGTTGACGAAAGTTTGGGGTGGGTCGGTGTGTCCTCTAGGGGAAGGACTAAGGATATTTTCTCTATTAGACATGTTGAAATTTCACCTCCTCCCTCTCTCTTACTAGTTTTGGATGGAGCAAATTTCCGGCAAGCTTACTAGTCATCGAAAGAATTTTTTTTTTTCTTCTCAGGAGTGTTGAAATACTCTGTAGTGGCTCAGGGATAAGTTTCCTTGGGCTTGTACTCTTCGAAGTACTTGTAGCTCCGAGAGACAGAATTACGGATATGTCCAAACATTCAATACTGATTAACAACAAAAGAACTGACACAAGTTTAAGTGCACTTTCACACATCAACTTTACTTGTTTACACAAGGGTGAAATATTCAAATCAGTTTCACAAAAATCAGTCAGGCTGAGTTTTGGTTCCCATTGTTTCATCATTAAGAGAAGGAAAGTTCTGGATGAGTTGAGTTGGAGTCCACTTGGAATATCAGAACTTATCTGATGTGGGAGAGGATAGTTGATCTCTCTCTAGTTGTTGGTGACTGATCTTATCTGATGTGGGAGAGGATAGTTGATCTCTCTCTAGTTTGTGGCTGATCTTATCTGATGTGGGAGAGGATAGTTGATCTCTCTCTAGTTATTGGTGACTGATCTTATCTGATGTGGGAGAGGATAGTTGATCTCTCTCTGGTTGCTGGTGACTGATCCACTTCTGTGTAGACCCGCTGGCCATGTGCTGGCTGCAGTGTTTGTCCATTACCAGTCAGGCCCAGGGTAGGTAGGAACCCAGGTTTCTGGAACAAACGAAACCTGGTTTGTAGTTAAGTAGCAGAGAGTCAAGCTTGTTGAGTTCTCACACTTGCCCTCTGGCTTTCAGTAAGTATGTGAGATCTCAGCCAACAAAAGATTAGACTATCACTAAGATATCTGCCATGATTATCCATCTTCACTTTTGTTCAGACTTGGAGTGGAGTTGAACAAAGGGCAAAAGAAAGTAATACCATGCCAACACAATTTATTCAAATAACTCTTCATTTTTTTTCTCCTATAAATCAAGCTTAAATAACGTGGAATACACTTAGCCCAAGCACACATGTGTTGTAGACTTAGAGTCACACACTACAAAGCATTCCAACAATCAACACTATTCATAAATCAACTTAACGGTTTTCACCTAGTACAGGCATACTGGTTTTCTGATCAGAATTTCTCATTCAATTATCCTCTAACAGATGGTATTGAATACTGGCAAAAGTCAGATGGTAAACACAGAATGTTAATCAGGCATCTCAGTAGTTTTTACTGAGTTGTGGCAAACAAACTATTACAAAAGAATATTCGTTCATCATCCTGCTAGATGTCACCAACTATTGGCGCACAGTTATACTGTTAAACCACATGGTATACATACAATCAATGCATAGTCTCAGAATCTAGAAACAGAGTTTCCACTTACATTTCTGGTTGATCAGTGAACCTTAGACTGGGATCAGAGTAGGTGAGATAACCGTTCACTCTCTCTGGTTTACCCCCTGTTGTCTTTCTTGACTCCCTTACAGCTGATCAGTTGGATGGCTTCTGGTAGGACAGAGCTTGTTCACCATGACTTGCCCCTGTTTATATGCTGAGCCACTTGGTCTGGTTCCTGTTCCAGTTGGCTTTGTGTCACTAAAGACTAAGCAAAGGAGAGGGGGGCATTGGTCATCCACCACCACTTACAGTATGTGGTACAGTACAGAACATTCGAAAATGCACTTGTTCAGCTGTTGGGGTTTGAATTTAAAGCACCTATATCAGCACATGCCAATTGACAAAGGACTGTTTAACATAGCTGCGTCACGCCATGGTACCTGGTAGGGGAGGGGGGAGGGAACATGTTCCTTTGCCTTATTCCCACTCGATCTCTGCGCACGAGATAAGCGAGAGGGAAGGGGAAGGGGGAAGGGAGAGAGGAAGAGGGAGTGGGGCGTGGGGGTGAGTGAAGTACTTTGACAATTTTCTGTAACATTGTCGCCACATCAGGGCTGTCAGCGACTTCAACCAGACTGCCAGAAGAGTAAGAGTGGTGTGTGTTTGAGAGGGGAAGGAGGGGGTGGGTGACGGCAGTGGAAGTGTTATTGGCATTCGTGAGACAAAGGGAGAGAGGAAGAAAAGAGGGGGAAGGGGGGGGGGAGAGGACCTCTGTGTGTGTGTGTGTGTGTGTGTGTGTGTGTGTGTGTGTGTGTGTGTGTGTGTGTGGTGTGTGTGCGCGCGCGCACGCACGCGCGCGCGCGCGCGCACATGAGTGCATATGTGCACGCAGGTACCCTTTATGTGTTACGTAATACCAGAAGTCAAACAGACTTAATATTCTTGGGAGTAGGTGTTCACGATACTGGGGTGGTGGAGTTACGATCGACGACTACCTGATGTTATTTCTAGTGTTGGATGTTTTCGATTTAGCTTTAATTACTATTTTCACACATGCAACGATAAAGTCCAGACCATTTTCAGAAAGTGCCTTAGACAGACACTGCATCCGTTGGCTAGAACTCTGTATCTCGTTCATGGTTGATGAAACGTTTTAACTTTTTAGAATTATTTATTAAACTACTTATTTATTCATTCATCGCACCACTACTACTACAACAAAAACTACTACTACTACTACTACTACTACTACTACTACTACCAATACAATTTTGTATGTGACTTGCTGTTAGTCTCACCACTGAGGTAGCCACATTTTCTTTAGCATGACACTGGCATGGTTTTCTCTCTCTCTCTCTCTCTCTCTCTCTCTCTCTCTCTCTCTCTCTCTCTCTCTCTCTCTGTGTGTGTGTGTGTGTGTGTGTGTGTGTGTGTGTGTGTGTGTGTGTGTGCGCGCGCGCGCGCGCGCGCGCGCGCGAACGCGCGTCATCCATCCCACCGATACACGATGGCTTAGTCTTCTACGAAGGATAGGCTAACCGGATGGGATTTAACCTGCGTACAAGTTTTCTAAGCGATTGTAATCGTCTTAGTCTCAGTTCCCAGATGAACAGGTACAGATGAACAGGTAATAGGAAAGAACAGGTGAAGGGTTAAATGGTGCGTTCAGTGACACAAAGCAGGTGGGTGTTCAAGTCTCCTCGGAAGGACTTCACGGGAAGGGCGTCTGCTGACATGGGTGGGGACTGCGGGAAGAACATCAGTGTATAAACTCGCTTTCCGGTGTTATCAGGAGAGCAATGCTTTCTCCTTTCAGTGGGGCAACCCAGGTCCCGTATGTGATTCTCTCTCTCGCCCTCTTCTTTTCTTCTTCTCCCCCCCCCCCCCCCCCCCCCCCTCTCTCTCTCTCTCTCACTTTTTTTTTTTTCTTCTTCACATATTTTCAGAGTTCAGTGTTCTCTCTCTCTCTCTCTCTCTCTCTCTCTCTCTCTCTCTCTCTCTCACACACACACACACACACACACACACTCACATACAACGCAACACACACACACACACACACACACACACACACACACACACACACACACACACACACCTCTGTCCACTAGTGGAACTGTAGAACACGTGGCCGCCCCCAGAGCATAGCAGTGTCACCTGTCGTGTGTTTGACATGGCGCCCCCCTCCCTCTCTGCAGGAGGATGGCGGAAGGCGGGGTGAGGTGGGCGCTAGGGAATGCGATTCGCGGTTCGACAGCTCGCCCTACTGGCTAGTGGACATGGTTATGCTTGATGTGTTGATGAGTTACTTGGTGGCACCTGCACCTTTTTTTTTTCTTTTTATCAGCTTCATGGTTTTGATGATTTGTGTCACCAGTGTGGGCGAGTTTGTCACGCGTTGTTTACGGCGTATCTTGCAGCGTGGAATTATTGTTAATTGTTTAATTACACTCAGACACACAAGCATGCGGTCATGCATCATTTACATATTGAATGGGTTGTGATCTCAGTTCTGATTTTTTTTCTTTTCTTTTTTTTTTTTTTGTCTATATTTCATATCCATAAACATTGTGAGCTCATGTCTCGGTCTTCGATGTCCAGACGTTCATGGGGACTCTGGCTGGATAGAATTGGGCACTTGTTCATGCTCGGGCCCCTCAGCGGACATCAGTGCAGTTGTCGTCAGTAGAGGTGAAGTGGCGATCTGCACTTGTTGGATTAGAGCACTCGCCACTGAATTCCACCTGAATGACTCAGCAGCGTACACACCAGTGTCTCCTCTGACTCAGCAGCGTACACCCCAGTGTCTCCTCTGACTCAGCAGCGTACACTCCAGTGTAGCAGCGTACACCCCAGTGTCTCCTCTGACTCAGCAGCGTACACTCCAGTTTCTCCTCCGACTCAGCAGCGTACACCCCAGTGTCTCCTCTGACTCAGCAGCGTACACTCCAGTGTAGCAGCGTACACCCCAGTGTCTCCTCTGACTCAGCAGCGTACACTCCAGTTTCTCCTCCGACTCAGCAGCGTACACCCCAGTGTCTCCTCTGACTCAGCAGCGTACACTCCAGTGTCTCCTCTGACTCAGCAGCGTACACTCCAGTGTCACCTCTGACTCAGCAGCGTACACTCCAGTGTCTCCTACGACTCAGCAGCGTACATTCCAGTATAGCAGCGCACACTCCGGTGTCTCCTCTGACTCAGCAGTGTACACTGCAGTGTCTCCTCAAGTGCGTAGCCTCACGGCATGGTACTTACTGCTCTTCACGGGATGCTGGTGGTGGGCCTGGGGCAGGACTGGACGTGGTGTGGCCGTGTATGGATAGTCTGAACGAGCCGCATGGGAGGAAGGTCACTGAGAGGTCTTGGAAGATGAAACAAAGAGAGTGAAAATCCAGTCATGAGAACCAGAATCAAACCATCCGTTTCTGCGTTTTCCCTCGTGGTTTTCTGTGCTGTGGATACCGTGTGCGTAGGTGTTCCAGTCGTCCTGCTGGCGCCGAATTAGCTATTGATTTCTGGATGTGTCTCTGCTGATTTACCGTATATCACCCTCGTTTCCATTGTATGAATTACGTTGTCAGTTTTCTTCGTGGTAACAGTCACGAGTCGTAAGAAATGATTCTCTGTCTTGATCTCCCGTGCCTCTGTGTATGTGCGCGCGCATCAGTGTGTGTGTGTGTGTGTGTGTGTGTGTGTGTGTGTGTGTGAGAGAGAGAGAGAGAGAGAGAGAGAGAGAGAGATCTTTCCAGTGACATGAACTTGATACACCTCATGTGCACGCTATTTTATCGGCTAGTTTGCGGTAGTATCCATCCTATATAGGGCAAAGGCCTAATGGATTTAAAAGGTAAAAAAAGGCGAAAAGAGATCGGTATGTTGAAATTCTTCACAAACCTATTTCTCTGCACAAATTGTGTTGGTTTAACTTTTTAAACTTTCGTTTGGTTTCCTTTACTACTCTTCGCTGGCTGCTTCGGGGGTGCTATTGGATTCTTTTTTGCACCCTTGGTGGTGAGAACACCACGGTATTATGGACTGTGGTGTGTCTCTATTTGACGCCAGGAGCGCAGATACAGCCAGCCGTGTCTCCCTGATGAATTTCCGACCCAGCGGACGAAAGGCCTCGGAGCAGGCAATACAAATATATCTGCCTTTAAAAGGGATTGCGATGGTTCCCTTATGCAGCCAGTGAAGAGTTTTCATATTTTTCTTAATTTCATGTTCCCAGTTTTTACATCTTCAACCTCCTGCCGCCGCCGACACCCCCCCCCCCCCCCCCCCCCCCCCCCCCCCCCCCCCCCCCCCCCGTCCTCCTTAAGTTCAAAGTTTTGCCAAGTCATTACTATGAAGACAATTTAGTTGTTGGCCTGCGCTTGTTTTTCCCCCACTATTAATTTAACTTTTTAAACTATATTTTTTCTACAATTTCTTTTTTTTTTATCATTCGATTCCTTTTGGTCTTGAAGGTTCATTTACCTGCGCGAAGCATACGTTGTACGGGTCCACGATTTATCGACTTCTTCGGTAAGACAAACGTTCAATATACCACATCATGTTTAATGGAGAGGGGACAAGAAATACAAATAGTGATGGTGGTGGTGGTGGTGTGTGTATGAGTGTATGTGTGTGTGTGTGTGTGTGTGTGTGTGTGTGTGTGTGTGTGTGTGTGTGTGAGAGAGAGAGAGAGAGAGAGAGAGAGAGAGAGAGAGATGGGGGGTGGGTAGGAGGGAGAGAATGATGGGACACTTGCCTCATAAGAGATTCAACCCACCTGTCCCATACTTTCTAGCCTTATCCATTGGACCGTCTGTGCACCCTGATTTGTGTCTTGAATAGACACAGAAAACATCTTTTTGCTTACTCTCCACACATTCCCACTGTCACCCAGAAAGCTAACCCGTGCGCATTTGCACACATAAACTCATGCGCGCACACGTACACTCCCACACACAAATTGCAGTTCTGTGCACGCACACACAGACAGACGCAAACGTACGCGCGCGTTCACACACAAAAGTGCCCGTGCGCACACACAAACATGCAAGAAAAATTAAGATGGAGCAATGAACCCCGTGAATTTTGCACCACCAACACACACCCCTTTCTTCTAATCGCTTCTCCTTTCTGTCCATGATATCTTATCTGAAGTGTGCTGACAATCCTAAAGCGGAAACACCATTCATATAAATGAGCAGCACCCCCCCCCACCCCCCCCCCCCCCCCCCCCCCCCCCCCCCCCCCCCCCCCCCCCCCCCCCCCCCACCATACATACACACGCACAAGACAAATTCGTGTTATCCCTGCATCTCCCTCCGCCCGCCGACACAACACACTTGCATACCAACCACACATTCAGATACACATGACAGGAACTAAAAGAGCACTTGAACCGACATCGAGCTGGCACGATCACAGAAAAATTAAGCGTCCATACACGCGCGTTGCACGTGCAGTCATCGATTTCGTGGCACTGCACGCTCGAGTGCAGAGTACGCGCCACAGCTAGACTGGTGAAGGTGACCAAATCCCTGAGACAAACGCTCCACTATCGCCCTGCCTCCCTTCCCCTCCCCTCTCACCCACGGATGTCCCCGCTCTTGCCCCTGCCCATCGTGTTTTTGATTTCAGTCATTCAGCTGCGTTATGACGTCAGGACAGCGAGGTAACTGATCGTGCTGCGAGTATGGAAGGAGGGTGGGAAGATACGGGTGATGGGGATTGAAAAAGGTGGGGAAGAGGGGTGGGGGGGGGGGGTAGGGAGGGTGGAAGGAAGGCGGCCGAAGGAAATGTTGACTTTGTGCAGTGTGTGTGTGTGTGTGTGTGGGGGGGGGGGGGGGGGGGGGGGGGGGGGAGGGTATGGTTCAAAATATGGAAGGTGGGAAGGGAGGCACTGGTGATGGGGATCGAAGAAGGTAGAGGAAGAGGGGGGATAAGGGTGTAGAAGGAAGGCGGGCGAGGATGATTTCGCTTTTGTGCAGTGTGCGTGCGTGTGTGTGTGTGTGTGTGTGCGAGTGTGTATGTGTGAGTGTGTGTGTGTGTGTGTGTGTGTGTGTGTGTGTGTGTGTGACGGGGGTGGGTGCGTGGAGGGTATGGAATAGTTGGGGAAGTTGACACACCCAAAACTATCGTGTCCCTGACAGACCTCCAGGTGACTGAAGACTGCTGACGGGGACAATGGGCAACGCGTGGCCTCTCAACTTTTTCATACCTTGGCAAAAAAAAAAAAAAAAAAAAAAACAAAAACAAAAAAAACAAACAAAAAAAAAAAACCCCGTAACTTCATCAAAGGCGCGTTTTCCCCCTAAAATGGGCCGTTTTTTTAATCCCACAGTTAGGGTCTTTCACGGCAAGAACCTCGTAGTCTTTGGGATGACGTCGAATTAATTGTAGCATCACTGTGCATGTATGTTTTTTTCTTTAGTGTGTCCTCCATCTTACCGGTCACAGCATAGCCTACTCTTAAAAGAAGGATAGAACAGGATTTCACAACCTGCAAGATTTTATTTGGTTATCTTTCGGCGTGCGCTAGGCTGTAAGTCTGCTCATCGGTTCAATAGAAGTCCCGGCCTGGGATTCTTCGATCAAAAGAATGAGACTTCCTTCACAAGGCCAACCAGGCCCCTGCTGCCAGTGCTTCAAGGCTTAGTAATCTTTAAAACAACAACAAAAGTAATCACAAAAACCTCATCGTGCAGTTCATACCCATGCAGTGAACTTCTGAGACAACTAAAGACTTGATTGCCACGTACGTGAACGCTGAACAACAAAGCCCTTGTGATGGACATTAACAGATGGGGCCTACGAACGTTGGCAGAGCTATGTCCTGCTAGGAGTCACAACTCTGCTCTCTACTGCTCTTACTGAATTCGGTCTCCATATTAACTGGCAAAAAAGGATCATATATCCAAGCCCTTTGCTAAAGTAACTGAGCTCCAGTTCTTTTTTTTTCTTTTTTTATGTGCTTTTTTTTCTTTCTCAGTTTTCATGTCCTCTCAGTGATCCATATCCATCGTTCCAACCTCCTCGTACATAGAGACAGCAACAGCCAGCTTGCTTGCCCAGTTACACCCCTTCAGTTTAAACCCTCCACTCGAAAGCCACCGTCTTGGCGGCAGACCTACTGATCAAATTAACACTTTGCCTGTAGATGGTATAGCTGTCAGCACATAAGCAACCTATACATGCAGCGTTTTTTGCACAAACTCTTAGACCGCTGATGAGGGGAGGGGTTGGTTCGCTTACAGAAGCTGCCGAATAACTCCATGGTATACCCTAATACGGATGGCATGTTATGCAAAGGACAGTGGGTTATTTTTTGGTTATGTGTGATACTGTCAGAAAGTACCATAGTTCAGCAGCAGGAGTACAGGAGGGCAGAGGTAATACCACCTTCACCATGCCTCACAAACTGACTTTCTCACCCAGCAACTTAACCCAGAAATAATATGACAAAACATGATTACACACACACACACACACACACACAATCTCTCTCCTTCTCTTCCACCCTCTCAAACCACCTAGATAATGATGCTCATGAAGAATGAACTTTTATTGTCTGCTGTCTGGTTTCTAAACAGAGAAAGTGGGAAATGGGGAGAGGGTGGGGGGGGGGGGGACAGAGAAGGGAAAAGATGAATACAAATGGTCTATGACACACCATCACTGACAATCCAGTAGCACCGACGACCAACAATGTGTTCCATCTTGCTTGAAAACGTCCAGATGATCCACACAAATGAATATGAAAACAAATCTGAAAATGGGGGGAATGGAGGATGCAACCCTCAACTTTTTTCTGTTAAATACGGGGCAATCTTGGGACACTCTATGCTCCTAACACTTGCAGTCACGTTCATTCCATGTAATCCAGTTCTCCCAGGCATGGAGTATCTGGACACTTGAAACAGCATAAATCAGCTGCAATGACAAGAAGAATTTCTATTGGCTAATGAATAAAGCATTCATAAATGAATAATTTACAAAATACCAGTTTTGAAAAAATAGATAAAGCAGCACTATAACTTAAATTTCTGATGATTGTACACACCCGTTTACTAGACTCCTGTTCCATCATTCATACTGCTTGAAATCTACAGAAAGTTAAATCCGTGACTGACAAACCAGTTCATATTGCTCACAACAGAAATCTATTTGACATAATAAAAAGCATATAAAGGCCTCGTGTCTCAAATGCACTAAGGCTTTATAAGTCATAAAAAGCAAATTACGCATTCTTTAAGAAAGAACAAGAATATTCTTTTGGACCCTGGCAGAGCAGTATATGAAATATTGTGAGAATTGTTATATAATATTCTACATAACATCTTTTCAACTTTATGAATATATTCCATACAGTACTGAAGGTATTTCATTGAACACAGGTCATTTTCCAGAGAACTTTCAACTGGAAAAGTGTTGTTCATCTGAAATAGAACACTTTGTCTTAGTGATCTTCAGTCATTACATTTTCCAAGCTGATTTTCAAACAGTCACTTGATTAAATGTTTTAGTTCACTGAAGAATAGCACAAACTGGATGCATAAAAACAAGAAATGGTACAGACATTTTAAAAAGAAAAAAAAAGTGTATTTCTGAATGAAAACAAGAACTAGCATACATCTTTGCAACATTCCAGCATATTTCTGAAGTAAAGTGACAGTGGAAATAATAAATGCTTGGCATGCGCCTTGAACAAATAATTAAGATCCTTCAGTGATTATTTAAATCAATGTGCCCAGATTCCCATACATGTACCAAAAAGAAAATACTTCTGATTTTCTAAACTGTCTTGACATCCTGTAATCTGACATCTCAATAGTTTTGCACCCCAACATCCGAAGAAAGTTTTCAAATGACAAAATAAATGGCTGGCCTTTTGATCACTGTGCAGTTTGCCATCTAAAAAGAATCAAACTAACCGATGAAAAAACAAAGACAGAGTTTTCATACAATCTTCTTGACAGAGTTTGCAGATTCAAAATTTTTGCATTACTGACTTGGAAACTAAAAAAAAAGACGTGTCGGACTGCGTATGTCTGAAACTGAAACATATAAAAATCACCAAGTTCCAGCCCTTCTCATAACCCTTCTGCTAAACCTTTCGATGCATTTGAAAGATAAAAGGTCCACAGAGGAACATGCGTACTCTTACAATTATTTTTCAATCTCTCCTACCTTCTTGCTTTTTAGTATTAAGCACATCATACATGAAACATCATGTCAAGAGAGAGATAGTGAGGGGAAAAAAGTGTATGACGATTTGCAATCATTTTATCTGCAGGACTGGAACCAGGTATATGAAAAACAAATCATAATGAAGGGCAAAAAAAAAGACCAACGGAACATGAATATAGATTGGCAAATAAAAGACTGTTTAAGGCAAGTTAAACATGGAAGACGGAACACACCAGTGCGAAAAGCTTTCTAGAAAACATTCCTGTCAACATTAAACATTACTTCTCAGCTCTTTTCACCTTTGTGTAAGCAAAGACAAGAATTAAAGTGGAATGCTATATCTGGTTATCTACATACTCACAAATGCACAAGTTTAGGTACATAAGACAGGAGTAAATTGTCCTGAGGGTAGAACACAGGCAAAGCAAATTTGTTTATGCACAATCCACCCGCTCCCTCCCCTCCTCTGCCCCCACCACTCCTGTGCTGCAAGAGATACAGCTGGCATTAAGAGGTGAGTCTGGTTTGGAGGAACAAGATCACTGCAGATTGACAGACTTAAGTAGGGAACAACAGAGTACAGAAGTGGAATGGAAAAAGGGGAAAGAAGTGTTTGGTATATCAACAATCATAAACAATTTATGCAGCACTATTCCATTACCTGTACACATCTCTTGCCCAGTACAGCGAATTCCTGTCTGCATTCTCATCATCAAACTGATCTTTGAACCAGTATCCTGTGTCTGTGGGCAAACCTGTGTGTAGAACAGTATCTGAGTGGGATACACTCGAAGTGAGCAGAAGAAATCGAGGTCCTGAACATGTAACATCCAACACAACACCATGGAAGCCACGTGTCATAAGCATGAAGCATTTTCTTGATACAACAGCACAAAACCAACGGCTACCAACATCATCACAACACGTAAGAAACGTGGGCAAAACCAGAGTTTTGGGGCCCCCAATCTCTTCTAAGCTCATCTTTCACTGTTCAGCCATTTTTAACTTCAGCCCTCAGCACTTGGTAATAAACTAAATGCCTTTGTTTTTCTAGATTAGAATCACATTTTGGCATGGAACAACTGCTAGGGGACCAATGCAATCCAGCTGCATTGATGTCTGGATTATCCTAAACCACAAATCTTCCTCTTGTCTTGGAAAAGTACATCAAACTATATTACAGAAAAGAGAGCAAGAGCGAGACTGTTCCAGGATGACTTTCGAAACATATATATAGAAAAATATCGTTGTTCACACACAAATAAGGAATGAATATGAAGGGTAAGCAATCGGTTCAGTAAAATTAATTCCTGCACATTGTGCTCATAAGTGAATGTACTGAGTCGTCACATGCCCCAGGGTTGGACAGTGAAAAACGATGTTTAAAAAAAAAAAACTGGGGGCTCCTAAAAATCCAGAACTGCCAAAACATGAAGAACATGCATCATCTTGACATTACATGAACACATCTGTTTGAAATAACAATGGAGAGTGAGGGGTTGGGGGTAAGGGCCCAACAATGATTTGTACACCAGGAAAGTCGCTCAAGTAGAGCATCAAATGACAACAGCTGAAGTATGTTTATGGTCCAGATTTGCAGTTGAACCTCTGTGCAATGTGCATATTTGAATCTTTTCATAATATTGGCTACACCAGCTCTGTATAGGATGATACACAAGGGCTCTGACTCAGCTTTATGAAGAACCAAATTCAATAATTCGGTACAATACAAATATGGTTTGAAACGTGGTGATGGACCTGAATGATGCAGAGATGGACATGCCGCCTTACTGAACACGAAAACTGAATTTGCTCCATACAGGATACTACAATTTACACCGAATGAATTCTTTTCCTTCAGTCCACTTTACCATGTCACTCTACTGTCTTCATCACATTAGATTACTTCTTGTATTTTGAATCATGCACGTCTGGGATGAAACTACAGCAAAGAATTTCCCAGTTTTTTTTGGCCATCTTTCCACAAAAACAAACAACTCTTCACACATGCACATTTCATGTTGTGTAGCACTTTTGACCGAAATGGTAAGTGCCCACACATTTAAGCATGTTACTGGGTTAGTCTGGACCGATTTATTCATGACAAAAGATGGCCTAATGGCAATCTTATACAGAACTCAAGATGGGGCAAAAGTCAGCAGCAAGAGCAATAGCCAAGCGGTCATAATTGATGCTGACAATTCAAATACGGTGTACCAATGTGTACATGCATGTGAGCAAGTGTGGCATGACATATGCATGTGCCAGAGGGAGAGGAAGCATTTCTGCAAGGGGCAGAATGCTGGCTGGTACACAATAAAAACAGGGTGGGTGGGTCAGAGAGGCAGAGTGGGGACTGGTACAACAAGGGAATCAACATGGTAATCGTTTGGGGACTTCAAAAAGTACATTGTCAGTTACTGTACATCACGAGGTGTGGATAGAAAGCAGGAAGTTCATCTGCACAAAGCAGTCAAGATTTGAAAGATGGTCACCTGCATCTGATACCTTAAAAAGCTTCTGTAGTTTTAACACATCCCTTTTTCCCCCTGAAAAAGAAAAGAGATGACAAAGAATCGCACATGGACTCGGGCAAAAAAAATGGTTTCAAGGTTAAGTCCACAATCTCTACATTCTCCCCATGTTCAACTGCAGCGAGCGGTGATGGAAGAAGCTTAAAACTGTGAAGAGGAAGAGCAGTTTTCACACTCGCAGATGTGCAGGGTAAAAAGCAAAAAAAAAAAAAAAAAAAAAAAAAAGAAATAATACAGTGTAGATAACATCACAGTGACTCATCTTTGGTCCATTCTTGGGAAGACGCAGAAGAAAGTGCACGGTGGGTTTAACAGTAAATGGGCATATGTAACAGTAAGAAACATGTTAATTTCCAAGCGGAACCCTTCACATCTTTAACACCAGACCCATGCTTAAATCAGTATCATGCTTAAACCAAGTACTTCATTCACAGCAAAAATGTTCTTTTTCCAATGTAACTGGAGAGGATCGACACCGAAAAAAAAACCCCACTCCCTCCTCCATCTTTGGCAACCATGCTACTGGGACAGGTGGTCATACCATGTTGTCTTTGTTACAAGTCTGTAAAAACACTGCCACAGAACATGCAAAAGTCACAATGTGAGCAAAACCAGTGCTCCAAAATCATCAGTTTCATGCAATGTGAAGAAATGTATGCCTTACTATTATAGCAGACACTATTTGCTGCATCACCACATCTGATTATGGTCTCCTTTAATTTTTTCTTAAGTGTCCATAAACTGTGATGGTAACAATGGGGAAACCTAACCGAAACTTAACACGTGTGCAGACACTATCCATTTAAATGCATTAATTACTCTGACTTGAACTGTATTTCTAGACTAACCAGCTTTATCAAACTCTTGCTTAAAAAGTCAAAGCCAACAGTCACTAAACACGTCAAGCTGCAAGGAAAGTTCAGGTTTTTTTATCATTTTTTGTTCCATTGCAACTATAGATTGCAAACAGCAAAATGGCTTCCCTGAAACTGATTTTTTCTTTCTAATCACTGCCTAGTTTCCCTGAATCAACATGAGCATCAGTGTCTTCAGTTCGACATATTTCTATCAAATTCTGGCATAGTCCATGCAGTCGTAATGATCAAAGTTTACACTGTCATATTCTGTTGGATGAACATGAAAAAGCAACACTGCAATATGTCAAACATAAAAATTAAACATTTCTACACCAGATGTGACGGAAAAAAGGGGAACAATCTAGCAGAAGGAACAACCAGGAAAAAATGTATTATCTACAATGCGGGGAGGAAACAGCTTGCAATTCAATGTATGTACTTGGCTCTTTGGATTCTGGGACTACACTCAATAAAGCTGCTTAACTCATTCTATTCTGCATTTTGATAAAAGTGCACACACCTTTCTTTCTTTAGCAACAGGCCTAGGGGCACCCATTTTAAAGAACATTAGGCAAACAGATAAAAAAGAAAAATGCAGAAAAATTAATTTCATGAGCACTTCACTCTTAGGTTCTTTCATCAGATCCAGAAACATGTTGGTAATTTCTGTTAAAAAAAATATTTTATGATAGATATAGAGCAACAAGGGGTGGGGGTGGGGGTGGGGGGCGAAGGGGGGATGAGGATGGAAGCATCTTTGTGGCTAGTCAGAGTTCAGCTGTGCATACCGAAGGCTACAATCACTTCCCGATGATCTTGCTGCTGGCTGGCTGGGTCCTGTTCATGTGTTGTCCATCAGTTCACCATACTCTCTGTGGCCAATAGTGTTGAACTGTCAAGTTTGAAGCACACACACACGGTGGTTCCCCATACAGGCAAACACCATGTACAGACACTTGACCGATCTTCTGGAACAGCAACAGGCTGGCACATGTGGTTAACTAAGAAAGTAACCCATCCAGATTAACAATTCTCTGGGTGAGCAGTGCCTTGTGCTACCTGGAGGAACTTGCACAAGAAAACGGGATCAGAGTCTCCAGATGAAGGCTACAGACTTATGCTGTCCCCTTTGATTTTATGTTATAAACTTGTACATCAATTCTGTTTTTCCTATAAACTTTTAAACTGGCATCAGTGAATGATGGGAAGTGCTTAACTGAAAAAGTGAGTTACAAAAATTATAATTATTAAATGTTGTGAGGGAGAAAAGGCTATGTGCTTACCTGTTCAGAGAAAAAAAAAAAACAACTGCATACGAATGATGGTTTCATTAGAGAAAGTCAACGCATGCATGTTAATTCATTTTAGAACAAATAAAAAGAAGGCAACAAGGAGGCAGAAACTTAACTAAAAGCTCAGCACTTAAACAAAATTCAATCTGGGTTGGGCAAGCTATAACAAGCTCTTTGGTGACTAAACAAGACTTAAGATGATTTATTCTAAACCAGGCAATCTATCCCCTGCTCCTTGGTAAATGATTCAGAAGAGTTATTCTGACTTGGTCAAGCTATAGTCACCTCCTTGGTAGTAACTTAACGAGAATTAAAACTCATTCCAAACTGGACAAGCTATACCCAGAATGGAGGAAGAGGGACGTGTGTGTGTCTAAGGGGTGGGGTATGAAATGAATGGGAAGTTTCTGACTAGGGGTGGGAATAGGTATAGAAAAAGGAAAAAGATCAACTTCAATTCGAAGAATAACAAAGTCTGGGTTTCACCCAACACAGAAAGTGCAGCTAGCGGTCTTCAGGAATCAACTCGTGCGCTTTTGATGCTAATGCAAGTTAATGTTTAAAGACACTGTTTTCTCCATATTCAAAATTAACATGTACCATGCTCCTTAGAAAGCCAGAAGCAGACAAACTTAACTTTGTACATAAAATATCACACATCTCGCACTACCGGATAATGGTAACTCTGTGGAATGTTATACAGAATGTTGCAGAGACTGGTACAGGGCATTACAGCATCAACACTCCAAATACCTGGCCAACAGAAAAATGTGTACACGTTCCTTTTTTCTCCATCACTATGTACAAGCTAATTAATCCTACACAAAAAAATGGTTATTTAAACTGACTGATTTCATAGCGACTGCCAGACTATGGATACCTTACTTTTGTGAAGCCTGGCAAGCTGTAAATGGTTCAGCAATCCATCTTTTTGTGGTTTGTTGATAAAATATTAAATCAGAGCATTTCTTAGATAAACACCATGCATCAGAAGTTTCATCTTTTTCTAAGGAAGCAGCTCTCAAACATTTACTGAAATCACAACAATGACAAACTCATCTGATTTTTAGCATCTACCAGTAACATAAAAATATGTACAGAAAATATTGTAACAAAATAGGAATGATTTCAGCTATGTTATCGTAAGCTAGACCAGAAAATGATATGCTCCAAATACAATGGCAACCAAAATGTGTTCATCATGTTCTAAAAGGAATAAAAATATATCAGTCAATATAATCATACGCCACTTTTTGGAAAGGGAAAGAAATATGCACAGAAGAAATTGTGAACACAGTTGTTATACATACACAAAACTAGGTGAACTTGTATACACAATTTGTCTGATATATTATTATCTTATACACAAATAACAGAAAAATAGATCTTGTGCTGTACACAGACTACTCGCACACTAACAGAAGCACACAGATATTTACATCTACGCAGACTTTGGTCATAGCAAACAAGACATTTGTAATACTTTTTTTCTTATGTTGCCCAGTTCCCTTGGTGACTTTAAAAAGAAAAACCAACCCATTTGCACAAAGATAAAAGACAAAAATGGAAGTGATGTACATAACTTATGTAAAACTTATGTAAGTTTTTTTCTAACAAGTAAACAACTCGTAAATGAGTTTATCAAAAAAAAACAAAACATTTTGTAACCAGTAGAAAAAATGTTTGAGTCACAACCTATCGTTGTCAAGTCAGTTCTTGACTGCGTTCTGCTACTTCTGGCAGCATGAAACCCGTCTTGACTTGATCACAGATGTGCTTTACCAACAGTCGCTTGAGAGAGCTGGCGACTATCTCCCCCCCCCCCCCCCCCACCCCCAACATGTCGCTTCCCTCTTCTTTTCACTAAGATACTTGCTGACGTCACTACAGTAAATGAAGAAAAAAAAGATCCAATTAAAAAGATCAAGTTAAGCATGTTTACATAGAAATCATACACCTTGACACAATGGCTATTATTCAATTACAAAAACTGAAAAAAAAAAGGGGGGACAGAAATGCACACCCATGACGAGCAACTCCATTCATACTCACACCGGTCAAAATTATGTTGACAACATGACAAGTATTAGATGACAACACTTTAAAATACCTACCTACCTCCCTCCCTCTTCGTTTCCCACAAATTAAATTGGTAACATTCTCCAACATCATTTTACATCAGTGCCATCAACAGATTGTGAACATCTAACAGTATTTCAACAAACACCACCATCAGATCAGCACAACCACATGCCCAGTTTCTCTTCAAAGATGGCCACTCCCCAGCCTGCAGGCTGACTATGATGGCCAGCACACACAACCAATTCCCATTGAGGAAATCCTGGTTCTGTTGTGTGCTGTAGAACAGTCTTATACAGTCTCCCAGCCACCGTCTTTCTGGCAGTTTGTGGCGCTGGTAGCAGTAGTAGTGCTAAGCACAAAACCATCTCCAACAGTTGTCAACTCCTGGACTCCGCATCATCAGCAGTCTGATCAGAGTGAGTGCAATTATACAGCAAGTCACCTATATTCAAGGACAACAAAGTCTGACCGATTTCAGCAGTAGTTCTGTTGTATGAGCACAAAGTCGAGTTTTTGCCACATTAAACAGCACATGGCACGGTTCAACAGATCCTCCATTCCAGAACAGTGGGTAGGGAGGGCACACTATGCGACCGAGTTTTTGTGCGAGTCCGAGCCCTCGTTGGATCCAAAGTAGCGCACACTCATGCTGTTGTCCAGCAGTTCCCGTTCTTCATTGGAATTGCCAGTGGCCAGAAGCATCTGTGTGCTTTCACTGGTGTTGGTATTGTACACGTCGTACATTGGATTGGCAAAGTCCCTTGACTGCACACACACACACACACACACACACACAAACACACATGCACGCACGCACACACACACACAGAGGCAAATCCATCACCAAACACACACACACACATGCACACACACACACAGCCACCCCACGCAGTTAATATACAGTATTAAAAAGGTCCTCAAAATAACAAAATCTGTATGCCATCAGATAGTCTAGAGGTTTTTTTTTTTGTTAGATCTGTATGCATATATACAGCAGGGATATATGTTTGTATATACAGGAGGGTATAACAAGTCTAAGGCTTTTTACACAAATCCATTTAAACTGAATGAACACTTAAGTCATTGAAATTTATAGGAAGTAGATCAATTGTAACTCTGATAACATAAAATCAAGGAAATTATGTACACTTTTCACAGAGCTGTCAGAGGGAGGAGATCCACAGCAAAAAGATCATAACCAAAAACAGTCTTTTAAAATCTCTCCAATTTCTCATCAAACAAGATACAGTTACATGATATGAGGGTATCTATTTCGGAAGGGTGGCTCTCATTTCTCCTTCTACTGGTCAATTTACTAGCTACTTGCTTGCCACTGTTTCATGGAAGTTGGCAAAATGAGGGTAGCTGAAGAATCATGCCAAAAAATAACATTAGAAGTGGTATTTCAGCTCACCGCATTCCCAGTGTAGATAAGACCAGCTCCTAAGGGTTCCTCCTCATCGTCTTCTTCATCATCATCATGAGGGTCTTTGCGCATGTAGACTGGGTTGGTAACATTGAGTTAGTTCCCCGCCATCCTGCATCCTCTTGTGGTGATACTGCTCTTGTCTGGTGAAAGATCTTATATGTCAGACTAAAGAACATCAGCTGCTACAGACATAGATACAAGGTTCACAAGAGAAGGAAAAGGGAAGACATTCTCACCAACATAGTGACCTAGTATTCACATGTGGTGAATGGGCCAAATTTGGCATTGCTAACCCAGTAGTGGAGGTAGGAGGAATTCTCAACACATCCCCTGTATCAGTGTATCCTCTGTATGGTCACTAGCACTGTGTCTCATACCCTCTCTTCTCCCACTCTCCTGTAAATGGTAGCTTCAAACATATCTGAATGGAACCTTCCTTGGTCTGTATGTGGGACATTATAATGGATTTGGAAAAAAAAAAAATTCCACTATGAACTATGTGCCATATGCAAATAGAAATTAAAAAAAAATACTGTGGGAAAAACAGCAAAACTAAACATAAATATTGTAGCAAACAGAAATAAACTTGAATGAAACTGACTAAATCTTTTATTTCAAACAACATAACTTCATACTGGTAATAATGCCTTCTGTCATCAGCTAAAGCAGCCTGACTAATCCTGCATCAAGCCTCAGATATCATGCAGCACGGTTAACTAACGTGGAGGACATAGTACAAACACACACACCCACGCATGCACACACACTTTTCATTCTGAAGGGTTATGGGAATTAAGGTATTTACCGTCTCTTGCGCCTGTAGTAGTAGATGGCTCCAATCACCACCAAGATGATGATAACAACAGTGATCGCAGCCGCCAAAATAATGGTTTCTGTGGGCAAAAAAAAGAGGTTTTATGATGGAAACCCGACTATCAACATAGTCCAATCAGGATACACGGTGAATTGCATGGGAAAAGAAAACCCTGATGCCAGTAATGCCAGTTACTGATAAAATTTCAGCACAGAACCTATCAACATTTTGCCGTAACAAATATAATCACAATTAATACTGACACACATACGAGATCTGTAGCCAACTCACACTGCCAGACATCTTTCACTTCTAAAAACATTTTGTTAAGCTGCAACTCCAAAGCTCTATGAAGTACTGTAACAGACATGACTGACAAGCCATCCAGATTAGCTCTTCATTATTATGTATTTGAAAACATTTAGTTACAGAATTGTTAGAATAATATGCATGGTTATTTTATACTCAGACAGGTTATATCTACCGTCTGCTTTATTGTATCGGGGATTGTAGCAGACGAGGTTGTTCTGAATAAGCAAAGCAGCCTGGATTTAGTTGCAGTTGTGGAGAAGCAGAGGCAGGAAAAAAAGTTTCAGTGAATGAAAAAAAGATCCACTGTAAGATCTTTGCTGAAGAACTCGCACACAACTTAACACAATTTGACTTTGTTGCAGGTAAATGTATGTATGTTGTGTAGGTAAAAGTTACGTGTATGCTAATCCTATTGAGAATGTCTGAATTTTTCTGAAAAAAGATCAGAATGTTCCTGAAAAATTTCAACATTGCTTCTGAAAATACTTGAGAGGGTTGCATTTCTGCATTTTGTAAATTCATGTTCTTTTCCTGTTTGGGCAAAGGAATCAGCTGACTGGTCTCTTCAATGCAGGTTCTGCGTGAAACTTTGAAGCAATTGGCTTTGGCTCAATTTCATCATCTGTTAAAAGAAGTAACCCACTATCCCTACATGCACTCAGTACACTATGCGCATGGCCCAACTCCCAAAAGGCTTGCAGTAGAATAGCAGGTGTGTTGTCCAAAGCTAACCAAAAATCAACTCATCTGAACATTTTCGCATTTGTCTTATGTCAAAACAAACTGCAAACTGTAGCAACAAACTACTATGGAAGCGGGACAGTTAACGTTTTTGAAATTGACAACAATTCTTGTTTTAAAAGAACAATAGTAGTGTGTGTTCTTTCTTGTATATATTTTGAAAGCAACCAAACCCTAATTAACAGCAACACAAAAAAAAGGGAAACTTACCAGTTACTGACAGACCCATCCGTTCAGCAGTCTGACCAGTGATTGATGTTTCACACATGTCTCCTGTATAGTTACTGTAACAGCTGTAACACGCACACACACACACACACACACACACACACACACACACACACACACACACACAGTTACATCTATTCACACAAGTATTTCCAACAACAGTGTGATTATCTATGACTACAACACACTGAGTAGGTCTCTGGAAAAGAAAAAAAGAAGGGAGACTGCAATCAAACTAAATTCAAAAGAAGCATCAACTAAACAAACAGAAAAAGGACAAATGGTAGGATGTTACAGTATTCTTCAAAAAGAAGCCTGGGCATTTCAGAACAACACTGTTGGTCATTCTAATTGTCTGTATCATTATGATGAAAGTTTCTACATTCTTTATCTCAACTTTACAGATGGTCATCAAGTTATTTACCATTAAGTTTTGCTTCTATGAAAACATACTACTCTTTGCAAATAGGACTTGCTCACACACATACATATCAATATATCTCTCTCAGGGTGTATGTATCTATCTCTATATATGAAAAAGAAAAAACTGATAAAATGGAATGACCTCCAAGTATGACAATCAGATACTCTAGAATTATTCTGTGTGTGTGTTCTCCCTTGCTCGTTATTACAAGGTGGCAATGAGTAGGACTAAAATAAAGCCACTGCCATATGACATGGCCACATTGCATTTCAGAACTAATGCCCAGTCTTTGATCGTAGTCTTCTCCATGTCATGGCCACACAGCATGGAATGCAAGACGTCTGCAAGTAAAGGGCCCCAATTGATGACATCCATCATTTCTCCTTTTTTCTGCAGCTGAAATATTCATGACTATACCTGTGGGTCTGATACTGATTCAAACTTCAGTAGCAATGCTTAGGTGACAAGAAGTAGCGAGTCAGAGTTAAATGTTTGATTCAATGTTCTGATCTTTCAGTGTATAGATGAGTGACCAAAATGTCAGTCATAAACATCAACAGGCAGACCCCATCATACTTTGTCAGCAACTATATTTTCATTCAAAATTTGGTGCACTTTGCACTGCTGGTTGTTTTCAGCATTTTTTTGCCCCCAAGATGCACCCAGTTTTATGAGCTGAATTTGCGCTTGATAATTATTTGGTAGTTCCATGTGTTACGTAAAACGATGTTGCTTTCCAGGTTCAACATCTATACAGTTTCTGTAACACCTGTTCTCTGTCTTGCAAATAACTTGCCGTACACATTTTCCCCCTCATGAGAGTTGATCTGTTTGTCCGTATCTTGCAATTACTTGCGTGACACATGCTTTTTTTTCACAAGAACATGAGTGACATATTTTTAAGAACATGAGTGCCACATTTTTTTTTTTTCATAAGTGTTGATCCACAGTCATCAAACGCAAGAACGAAGGAGGTAGACAAAGAGTACAGTGAAGTGCACTTCGTCCAAAATAAAAGAAACTTGAACTTCCTTTTGAGAGTTGCTAATCTGGGTTAATCAAATTTCAGGTTAACCAAGTAACACTGTTGGGACCAGTCAGTGTGTTCATGTTAACCAAAACAACTGGGGCTGATTTGTTCTGGAGGTGAAGTGCACAGTAAAAGTGGAGGCCTACAGACCTGCATTTGGTGACCACATTGGCTTCATTAGGGATGCACTCCCCTCCTGGCTGACACTTGCAGAGCTCACACTTCTCCCCTTCGAAGAACTGATGAGGGCATGTGCACTCAGGCTTCTGGTTATCATCTGACAACACACACACACATACACACACACACACACACACACACACACACACCCCCCCCAGACACGTAATGAAATAAATGTAGGGTACAACTGGTCAACATCCTTGTCATAGTCTAAAAAAAAAAAAAAATGCTGACTTCCTCTGATGAAGCACTGCAGACTGTTTCAAACACTACCAACTTTCCAATTGATTCTCAGAGACAAAACAAAAAGGAAAAAAAAAAAGCAACAACACTCATACCTTTCTAAATGATAATATGTATGGTCGAAGTCACGATAAGGACACTATGTGAGCATACACTGTTCATCATCATGCAACTTTCTTTCATTTCTTGCTTATTCTCATCCCCCATAAAACATATTTGAGTTCTTATTCGATCATAAACATTCCTTTACACTCCTCTAAACAACGGCTCTCTACAGCAACATGAACACGGGCACAAAAATGCATTGAATCCACTAGATCTGAGTGAAAGATCAGCTAATGTATGGCTGATGTCCCTATCTCAATGCAAATATGCTCTCAGTCCTTTAAATAACGACGACCTTTTTATACAGAAATACCCAGCCTTTATTTAAACCCGCAGCAGCCTACCATGGTCCCCTGCCTGTCCCTCAGGTCTGTTGCTGATTTCTCATCTTAGCGATAGCCTGTACATGCTCACCTTGAATGAAGCTTCCATTTCGGCAAAGCTTAAACCAATAAAAGAACAGTGCGACACAGCTATGATGCTGCTGACTGACTGGTGTAAAAAATACGAACATGCTCTAATATTTGGGAGAGCTTCCCAGTGACACTTTTGAATGCTAAGGGTTAAATAACATAAAAGTCAACCAGAACAGTGTGTCAAGGGTCACTCACTGATGTGGCAAGAACCGCTGTTCTTGCAGTAGTCCTTACACAGGAGGTTGCAGTCTCTCTGGGTGTAGGAAGGTGGACAGCCGCAGCTGCAGCCACCCAGGCTGCTGTCGACTGCAACAAAAAAAAAAAAAGCAATTATCTCCTGCCAATACTAAGCACAGGAAATGCAAGAGGACCACAAAACTTCTTGACTAAAAAAAAAAATTTTTAAATGAGGATAAATGATCCATGTTTTCATAGCAATCGGGCAGATGTTAACACAGAATGAATAACAAAACAAAAGAGAGGATAACTTACCAAACAAAAACATATGAATTAATACAAAAAAAAATAACAAGAACAAAAAAAACAGTGAAGAATGAATCATCATGCAAACAAAAACACACATGTATCCACACAATAAAGTAAAAAAAAGAAAGAAAAGGAAGGAAAGAAAAAAAATGACAACTGGAAGTCAGGAGGTTTCTAGTAAGGAAAGAACTGGGTTGTCAAGGGACCACTGCTGGCAAAGTAGATAACTCAGCAAACTAAAAGATTGTTGTAGACTATGGGTAGATTGATTGCTAATCTGAATAGAGAGGTCATTCTATACAGGTGGAAAATAATATCACAGAGTGAAAGAAATAATTTGTCAGATTTTAGGGGTGTTATAAGGAAACGGTATTGAAAAGTAATCTGCAATGGTTATACTGTTATCAGTTAGTAAACATACACACAAATCTGTCAAATAAAAGACATACACTGAGTCCCCAATTATCTCAAGCTTATTAAGTACACACATAATAATAATGAATCATGAGAATAAGGTCCCATTCACCAGAGACGGTCATCTTCAAGACAACAGACAACTAGGTCTGTACTAGGACACATATATCTTGTCATAAACTGCATGCACTGGATTCCAGATACTGACAATTTACAAACACACACACACACAACCACACACTTTAGGTGGGTCTTGATTATCAGGCGTATACAAGAAGGTACATACAAATGAGTTATACAATTTGATATGCTGGGCCCCATCAGTTGACCATGACCAAGAAATAATCTGGACTGCATGCCTAAACACACACACAACATTCGCACAAACACTTGCCACAAAAACAGTTAAAACAGTCTTCAATCCCTACAGAAAACTTACTGTGCTGTCTTCGCAGACCCATGTTCCGGGTACAGGAATCCTTGCAGGACTCGGCACAGTTGGAGGCGGGATCAAAGCCTTCAGCACACTTACACAGTTTGTACCATCCCTGACGTGTGCACACCCCGCCGTTGAAGCAGGTCAGGTCCTGGCAGTTCTGGCATCGGTCACCTGTGAGATGATGCGACACATTATATCCTATCTCCTGACACAACAGATCCTTGGAACATCATGAGACATGTGAACAGCGAGTCTTTGCTGATCACTGCCCGAGTGTTCATCACAGCATTTCAGCAGACATCGGGGAATGCTTGGTGTTTTGCATCTCCATTCTAGGTATCCTGATGCATATTTGTAGTATAGTTTACTTTCATTATTACAGCCAAGGAACACTTACAAGCCAGATGGGCAAACACACAGAAAAGGGTAGCTAGTGTCCATACTTGACAGTATGTGCAGTCTCATTCCCTAGTCACCTGATTCCACCAAAAAGCTGGCATGTTATAACAAGAGATGAAAGTGCCAAGACTTTATATAACACATATATATAGGAATGTGCCACACAAAAGAAAAGCAAAACCAGTGGATGATAGTAAAGAAAGGCGCAAATTACAAAAAAAAAAAAAAGGTACGGTCAAAAACAGGAAAGAGCAAATTACTTGTCAAGAATTTCCAGAGGCAAACACAATTTTGTACTGAAAAAAAATCGTTCACTGACAGAGGGACTGCTGCATGCTGGGAATGTGGACATAGCTTACAGAATCTTTACCATGCTTGTCCATCTTCTGCATTACAGGATATTTACCCATGCTCTCTGTCTTCTGCAGGAATGTACACATGGAAGGACCTCAGCCGCACACTACTCTGCATATGTGCTGAACTAGGAGATGAACAGTCCTGTTCCAAATCCTTCACCAACAGCTGCTTCCAGGATTTGAACCTCTGACCCTTAGAGTCCAGCAATCTCAACATTTACCAATTATACTAGCCCCTTTTCACAATGCACTACTGTCAAATTCCGCACATTAAAGCACAATACAATTCAGCAATACCAGTTTGCTTTCCCCTTGGTGTCTATGTCTGTAACCTGTTTTCCTGAAAGCCTTCCATATTTGATGATTCACTGGTATCGTTGCTGAAGGGATTTGGTTGCAGTGTCCAATTCTTCAGACATTCGCTCGGTCTGGATCCATGACTATGGCAATTACCATCTGTAGGCAGCTACCTGTGTTAACTCAGAACATGTACCATCCAAGTGAAGGTACAGCTGAGTAGTGTCTACTGTGGTGGGTGACCTCCATAAAATCTGGTATAAAAACATCATTGTGAACTTCTTGAACTGGGACTGCAGATGCATATGACAGGATTAGCCAGGATGTGGCTATGTATGGCAGACTAGGAATGAGAGCAATGCAAGACTAATGAAAAGTGAGGAAAGTGGCACAACCCCCACCCCCCCCCCCCACCCACACACACAACCAACCTGATCTTATGCTCGACATATATGATGTTAATGACTGTACAGCAATAATAATGAAAGCCCTTACTCTTGAAATCCCATTGTCCCATTATGGCAGTCCATTTCCTCTGATCTACCACTAATCTATCATCCTCCATCTTACATGGCGAGATTCCTCATTCTGTCAGTACACAGATGCCCTCTCCTCTCTACCACTGACTGCCCTTGTAGTTTCAGGTTTCTGTCAATGCTTATTCCTCACCTCTCATGTTTGTTCGACCAAAGTCATGACAGGAATGATGTGCTGGGACTCACCGCTGAAACCAGGAGGACACTGACAGGCATGGAAACCTGAGGGTTCCACTGCGCACACCCCTCCGTTGTGACAGAAGTCTGACCCACTGCAGCCTTCCATGGAGGTGTTCCGGCACCGTTTGTCTCCCTTGAAGGGTGGGGGGCAGCTGCACAAAGGAACAAACTCTTGTCTCGGTAGACCGTTTCTGAAAACTTACGTTCTACAGAAATCAAAATTACACAGATCACAATCTATTGCATCAACACCATGTGCGACACAATTGCTCAGCCATGATACATTTTTCTTTCCACACAGCACAACCTCAAGGTAAGAGAACAAGAGATTAACCCTTTCACCACCAGACATTCTGTTTTGCATGAATCCCCACTGCCAGCCATTTTTTGCAAAAAACTATAATTTCATATCAGCATGTGTGAAACACTGATATCTCAGGAACTAGAACATCAATTTTCATTTTTTTTTTTTTTTTTTTTTTAATGGAGGAGAACAAGTGTGTTTTTGTAATATAATATATTACTAATGGTAAATCGAGAGCAATTTCAAATTTTTTTAGTAATTTCAAGTACAAAAAAAAAAAGCAAAATACAATTTTGAATGTTATGTTTCATATCAACATGAAAAAGAAGTAAGCACGCCAACAAACTCTGAACAAGGATGGAAAAATACTCCACTCACCAAATGAAGACCAGAAAGTATGTAATATCCATCAGAAGAATGAAAAATACAACCTCAAAACCATATACTTAGAAAACTGGTGATGGCAGTGCACAATAGACAGGCAAGAATCAAGTTTGTGTGTCCAGGGTTCAGTTTTCGGATAGAATGAAAAAAAAAAAGAATTCTACAACTACAAATGACACTATTTCTACTGTGTGCTGTGATGCAGAAAAAACAATCAACACACACACACACACACACACACACACACACACACCACCCCCCCCCCCCCCCCCACACACACACACAACATAACAGGCTCACACACACATACACACACACATTCTTACACAAAGAGGTAATAGCACACACACACACACACACACACACACACACACACACACACACACACAACTTATGCCCCACTGGTACACACATGAAAGAAAGAACAAGGGAAAAAACCACACACACACACAAACATACACACACACACACACATCAAACACTCTCTCTCTCTCTCACACACACTACAACACAACACACACACACACACACACACTCACCACACACTCTTACACCACAAAGGAATAGCGCACACACATACACACATAACTTATGCCTCCTTGGTACACACATGAAGAAAGAATAAAGAACACAGACACACAGACACAGACACACACATCTTTCACTCTCACTTTTGGAAAACAAATTTATTCATTTGCCTGTTGGCCTCTGGAACCTTCCTCAATGGTACCAAACCATCCTTCAAGGTACGTGAAGGAGGGCGCAGACGAGGACGGCAGAGAAAGAGCTGGTCCGACAATATAAAGGACTGGACCAAAATGACCATGTCAGATCTCCTCAAGACAACCACTAACAGAAGTGCCTGGAGAGAAATGGCGGCTTCCTCATCACGTCCCCCCAACGACCCCAGCGGTCAGGGGAATGACTGACTGACTGACTCTGGAACCTGGGAAGCCATTCTCCCAGTCGAACTTTTCCGTGGCTTGCCTACTTTGCTGTTGCTGCACACCTCTGTCACGTGTCACTCTGCCACGCCCCCTTCGACCTTGATGCCTTTGTACCCCAGCTGTGTTCGCAGTCACTTGTTTCAGCCCTCCGTGTTGTTCGCCTCGACTGTTAGGACTGTACTTTCAGTCGTCTCTTTCACATTACTATCAGTGTCAGTGTGTGTTGGCTTGTCGCCAACAGCATGCGAGCCCACAGTGCGCCAGCCAGCCTCGCCCCCTTTTGCTTACCATGCGTGCAACTGGGTCAGCCACGTTTTGTTCCGACTCGGTTGAGGTTTCGCTGTTCGATAAAGTATCCAGGTCACCATCTGGGTGTTCATGATCCAAATCAGCATCAACTGACCGTTTACTCAACATTTCCAGAACCTGATCTGTGTAGTACATGTACGGCGAGCCGAGTGCCTAAAGTGCTTGCTTGTGACATCATAGTGAATGAAAAAAACTTATCAAAAGAAATGGATAAAAACACTTAAAACCGAACACCGCTCTGACAAAGCTAATGGCTGTGAGGCATGCGTCAGTGAATACTGGAACTATGATGGTTATCGCTGGCTTTCTATCTTGTCAAGTTTGAGAGTGAAAGTATCCAGAGTTAGGTTACCCCAGTTGGTCGCCAAACGGCGACATCGGCGGTGTCCCACATTGTCATCAAACGGCTACGTCGGCGGCATAATGGTTAAGTTCTAACGGGAAAAGAATCACGAAACACCACAAATCCCATATTAATAAGTAGACTCACAAAGACAGAAACACACAAATTTTCAAGGGCAAAAAATCATAAGGTCACAGATGTGCCAGAACAGATGTTTTCCCCAATTTATTCCAGTCTCTGTCATGGAATTTCAGTGGGCAATGGGGAAATTCTTAGCACAGCCCATCTACTCTCTGACAGCTTACTCTGTATTTTCTCCTCTTTATGACCACTGAGTGCTGATATGGACTGCTGAATTCTTCGAACAACTCGGATCTCCTGCACGAGTGCAAAGGCTTTGGGGCACCAGCCAGTATGGATACTTGGAATTGGATAAATCCAGCCTCACCCTTCACCCATCTAAAGCTACCAAGATTTGAAGTGAAATCTTCAGAATGAGAACCCAACATACTGACAAATTTAAAGCTACTGCATCTAACCTGAACACAGACTACAATGAGTAAAATGATGTCAGAATGACCATACACAACATGCAACAGTTGGATGAGAAATTTCTCAGTTTGTATGGAGAGCAACAAAACAGACCAATATGAACCCACTCACAGGCAATCAGGCTTGTTGTCCTTGACAGTGCAGAATCCTCCATTGAAACAGTAATTCTGGCACATATAATTCTCACAGCGTGATCCGCTGAAACCAGAACGGCATCTGAAACAATACACAGCATTTTACTGTTGGTGAAAATGCCTACTGATGCATTGATGCTGAGGGATTATGAAAACTGAACACAGTGTAGTAAGTGTTTTCAAATCTAACACAGAAATATGTAATTTGTGATGTTTGTTCATGTACAAATATCATGTGCGACCCTTGTTGCCAAATTTTGCTCCAGGGGCCAACAACAGGCTAAGTCGCATTAAAAAAAAAATTTTTTTTTTTTTTTTTCAAACATGTGCGCTGGTGACCTACTCATTTTTGAGTGCACCACTTTTGAGGAAGAAGAAGATAACTTAAAAAAAAAAAGACAGTATATTCACACTCATACTCCCATATGCAGACACAAATACGTATACACAGACACCCACACTACAGATGCAAAAAAAAAGTGCATATGCTTGCCCACAAATATACTCTCCATTCTCCACACTAATCCAGTCCTCATCAACTCATGGACTCACTGGCACTTCATGGTGCCTTTGGAGTCGTGGCAGATGCCTCCGTTCAGGCATGGGCATTGAATGATGAACTGACACTTCTTGTCCTCCAGACGTGACTCGTCGGGACACAGACATGATGTGTTCCCACCAGGCAGGTTGAAGCACAGCTGAGTTGACACACACACGTTCTCAGAATCCTCACAAGGATTTCCCACTGAAAACCACAGCGCAGACTACATTCTTCTGCTGTTCAGTAGACTGGTCTTTACTTTTTTTCTTCTTAAGGAATCATAAGATTGATTAAATGTTTGAACTGATAAATATTGTTTAAGTCATGTTTGCGTTTTAACACAAAATATATGATCTGATAATTACAATTCAAAAGAATCCTTCACCATGTAATATGTTCCTTTCTTGCTGAAGTGCAACTGTCATATTGTGCATATGCAGGCGAGTGTTTGACAGCATACACCATAAAGTGCAAGTGATTGCATACATCTTAGACAAAATGTGAATAAAGGCAAAACTAAAGCCGTTCCGTTACATATGTCTCATAAATAAGTGCAGAAAACATGAATGTTAAGTGTCTGTTTTTCAATGGATTTCAGCAGCATTTCTCATTGATGTCAATAAAAAAAAAACTTCTCAATTTCAGTTTTGTTCAGGGATTCAGCATCCTGTCTGACTGGTGGAAAATAGTCGTTTCCCTGATAAATAAATCTCTGAAGCTAGTATAAACTAAACCTGTCACAATGTGTTGGATTATTTGAATGGTTACCTGCACTGCAAATCACAGAATCAACACTGATTTCATGTAGCCATTATCATCATTAATAAATTTGAAACATCGCATGTTTAAGGTCTCATCTTCTGACAGATGTAAAAAATGGCTCACAGCAGACACCACACTTTAAAACAGATCCACAGCAAAGACACCTGTGACAACTTCCAGACTCACCAAGCTGCTGTTTGAGGTCCTGGGAGATGATGACATCGTTTGGAATTTCATCCGACTTGTAGATAATGGTGGGTTTAACACTGGGCCGGTACTTGGTCATCTGGTAAATGTTGCCCTCTTGGACAATGTACAGAACGTCCCCAAACACATCCACTGATGTAGGAGGTCCTGCAGACACACAACACAGTTTCGTCAGGTTTTTTAATTTCCCAAGTTTTCCTTAAGGGAGATGGAGCCAATTTTCTTTTTGGTTCAACAGAAGAATTCATGACATTGTAATCTGTTCATCCATGGTTGCATCAATTTGAGACACTGGCACAAATGCTGAAACAGCAGCTAGAAGAGGCAACTTGCACTTCAAGGCAATATGCTGCCGAGTATGAACAGACTGTCACAAACAGATCTCATTTTGATTTTTTTTTAAATCACAGTTTGGCTGAACTGTAGTCAAAATACATTACTAAGTCATGAAACACACACAAAGACACACAGAAACAAGTCAAAGTAGCGCAGATCCCATCTTATAATCAAGTTTCTTTCTGGAATGAAATTGGGAGTACACCCTGTTAACATGATCTATAAGACTGTAATCTTGTTAAACTCATATAAAAAAATTCTTCCCACTGTCTTCCTAAAACTGATGAGCAGACATCAGCGCTGCTGTATTCATTAGAATGAGAATGACCAGTGGTACTTAAAGCCTCTACTCACCATTGAATCTGTAGAGCACTTTCCCTGTCTTTGCCGCTGGTTGTGATGGTCTCCACTGTGTGCAACTTGCTGTCCACCCAGTACAGGCGAGCATTGAGCACATCCACAGCCAGATCGTTGACCCACACTACATCCTTCTCCACCAACATGGTGCGGTTGGACCCATCCAGATTGCACTGACCAATGCCAGGCACTTTGCCACGATCACTCCAATACAGTTTGCTGAAAACGACAGGGTGCTCTTCTGTTTGATGAAGGACAGACATTTTCAACAGAAACATACTGGCAACTAGGCTGAAACCAATTTTTATGCCCAGGTGTAGTTATTATGAGATCTCTTCTGCTGGAATTGTTTGCACATTAAACCAACTCGATGTACTACTAGTTTAATGGGAGAGAAGCTGGTGCCCTCTCCCACCAGTCCAAGAAGAATGGCAGGTCAGGCAATGCACTCCAGAAATGTTTTCTACACTGTGCAGCAAGACCAGCAAAGTGGCCTACCAAAATTTTATTTCTGACCAAGCTGTATGGCTGCTGAACCAACCAGAAACATTTATCCCTAGAAGCAGCCCATGAACTTCATGATGACAACAAAAATGAGACAAAAGACTGTCACAGCTCACCTGTTGGTGGCATCCACAGCCACAGCCTGTGGACTGTGAAGACCTCCGTCCAGCACAAGCTTCTCCCGAGTTCCATTGTAGGTCATGACACGCACTGTGCGCGTGGTCCCATCTGTCACGTACAGACGCTGGCTGATCCAGTCCACTGACACATCGCGGATCTCCCGCGGTTTATGATAAACTACTGTCATCTGCAAGAAAAATATAATTACACTGAATACCAGTGTGGAGTTTTGTTCACTTTTGTAGACAAAAAGCACTAAATTTTTCAAGCATCATTAAAACGGATATTATTTCTTATTAGAACCAAAAAGCACAAGACACAAAGCAAACGTCATTAGCCCTGAAAAAAAGTATTAAAATCAACTAAAGGCAAAAACTTCTTTCCATTTGTAGTAGTCATACATTTGATACATCAAAATAAACAAACATACATCACATTTTCGAAGACACAATACAGATATTAATTAATCTATGTTGAGATGAAAACAATTCCTATGATGTGAAAGTGATGACTGTGACCACAGATACATGAA
The DNA here is from genome assembly GCA_016801955.1 of Conus betulinus. NCBI lineage: Eukaryota > Metazoa > Mollusca > Gastropoda > Neogastropoda > Conidae > Conus > Conus betulinus. The sequence goes on along the minus strand of JADBJO010000359.1, from coordinate 171,637 downwards.
AATTGGCATTTTTAAAAAAAGAAAATCAGACAGACCTTTGGTGAGGCTTGTCTTCGACGCCGTCTGCTGTTGTTGGAAGGATCGGCGATGCTACGTTTGGTGATCTGCCACCAGGAACTGTTGGTATGGCTCACCACAAACAGAGTCTTCTCTCTGACATCCACATCCATCGCAACGATGTGTTCCCTTGTGTCAACCACAGGCTGTTGGAAACATAGCATACATGATGCTTTTTATAACAAGTATGTACACTTTTGTCAACGAGAATGTCTACTAGAAAAAAGTTAGTACAAAATTCATGTTTCAAATGATAATATCGGTTGTTTCTTTTCTATTATAAAACACAGCACACTGACTGACTGACAAACATACATTGTTTGGTATGTCAATACACAAAGAATAGTAGGCAATTTCTCCTACCTGTTTTTTTTTTTTTTTTTTTTTTTTGCTTTTTTTTTTTTTTTCAGTACACGCTGCTCATAAACACAAAAGCAGTTAAGCCCAATAGTGCTAGTCATAGGGAGTTCAGTTAGCTTCATCTTTATACAGCGTATTAAGTTGATACAGCATATGGAGCTGCTTGTAAATTCTGATGAAACACAGCCATTGACAAAAATGCACTTTGTGCATTATCTCCAGATCCCCTGCCCATGTATATCAGTATGTGTCCAAATCTTCCTGCCCTGAATGAATACCTACAAATATTCCTGCCCCTTGCGCGCATCTCCAAACCTGTCCCATCTGTTTATCTTTAAAATTGAATGGTCTTTACTGAAGCAGACATCTCCAAATCTTCTTGTCCAAAGTGTACATCTTTAAAAAAAAAAAAACCCTGTCCTGTATGTTCATCTCCGTATCTTCATGCCCCATGTCTGCATTTCCACGTCTTTCTGCACCAAGTATGCATCTCCACATCTTCCTGCGCCAGGGGTGTTTCTTTAAATCTTTCTGTTCTATGTGCATATCTCCAAATCTTTTTATCTTGTGTGTATATCTCAAACTCTTCCTATCCCATCTCGTTATCTCATTTACTGCTCTTGTTTATGCATCTCCAAATCTTTCACCTCCATGTGTATGTTTCCAAAATCTTTGCACCCTATGTGTCTATCTCCAGATATTCCTGCCCTACATGTATCTCTTTAATCTTCTGGTCTTGTGTGCACATTTTCAAACTTTCCTGTCTTATGTACATCTTCCTACCTGATTAACACATCTTCCTGCTCCATGTGTACATCTAAAATCTTCCAGCCCCATCTCTGCATCTCTACATCTTCCTGTTCTGTGTCTCCAGTCTCGCTGCCCCCCCCCCCCCCCCCCCCCCCCCCTCCCCTAATTTCTCCAAATCCTCCTGTCCTCCATGCATATATCCCCTAGTATGTATCTTAAAACTGTCCTGCCCTATCTGTATACTTCAGCATTTTTCTGCCCCATATGTCTATCTCCAAATCCTTCTGCTCCTTCCAGCTACCTCTAAAGCTACCTGCCTCACACGCACATTTCCAAATCTTCCTATCTGCATGTACATGTGTAAATGTGGTATGGTATGGTAGATTGACATAACCAGAGACCTGTTTACATTAAGCTGTTGATGTACTTTTCAACCAAAAATGAACGTATTTTGTACATAGTGTATTTACACATCTTCCAGATCTTTTATAAAAGAGGAGTGTGAGTGAGAGAGAGACAGAGAGAGAGAGAGAGTGTGTATGTGTGTGTGTGTGTGTGTGTTCCAAATTGTTTTCATCTAGATCTAATGACAGGGCAGAGGATAGAAAGATACCTGATCTTCCAGTAACTAAAGTATATAGTTTCTCCCAATACAAATCACTTTTGAGCCAAATTTATCAGCATACTTTGGCACAAATTCATGCTCTCTTTCCAGGTGATTTTTTTTCTTCTTTTTAAATATATGTGGATCTGTAGTCCCTGTTATTGTTCCAACATATCAATATGTCGTCAAAGACTCAGACACAGCCAGACATGATTTTATGCACAAGAGTTTGTTAAAGTTATGGTCTTTACTCAAAGCTCACCAAGATGACACGATGGTTACACACAGCAAGTACAGTTACCACTGATGAACTTCGTCTCTTGATTTGTGCTCGACTTTTTATTCAGTTGTTCATATTCAATGTATTTTCGCCAAATGTGTACAAAACACAGCAAAATTATATGGGTAAAACAGGTGTGAATACTATGGTGAGGTGTGGTACATTATGGATGAAATAACAATGCACAATTTGATGTGCTGTGGTACTAATGTAACATGAATAACTTGACACAAAATGGCATGGAACAGTGTCGGGCGGTGTGGCGGTACACTGGTATAACATGGGATTACATGATATGATGCAGTGTGGTAGGGTCTTGTGTTTTTTATATGTGTGCAGTACCTTGACATGCACTGCCAACCTTTTTTTCCTTCTTTTGTTTCTGTTTTTTTTGTAAAAATAACCCTACAAATCTGAACTATTTTTGGTCAGCATCGAGTATGAACACTTTGCTTCCATCCTGACCAATATCCCGCTGACCTCATAGAGTTGGCATTGAGGAAGACAGACTGATTCGTTTCCAGCTGTCCCTTGCCAACTTTCCCTCTCTCCAGCAATCACTATAGTTGGCCAGTCCTCTTTCTTGGTCACTGAAAACCCAGAGAAAACACCCATAAACATACAGCATGCCATTCTGTTTCTTAGATTTGTTGAAAGAAATACTCGGTGTATCCCAAAAGTGGAATACCAAATGAAAAAAAAGCTGTTAGCATGGAATTTCATAAACTTTGTAAACATTGTTTTTGATGGTTCTAGCATTCATCATTTCCATGAGCTTGGAGAACATTCCAAAGAAAGCACTGAAATGACAAGTTCTTTTTCCAAGACCATCATAACTTCAGGAATGTGCCTCAGTGTGAATCCACACAATCCCCTATGTGATTAAACAATGACAACACATTACAAATGGAGGATTTTGATTTGGGTTCATCTGGAACACACTAAAAGGCATCAAGAATGACTCAAATCCACCTGCTTGGTCTTCATCCATCGTCACAGTAATCAATGGACAGAACAACATACCGTCCAAGTAGCACTGGTTGCGACGTTGCTTGAATCCTTCAGCACAGGAGCAAGTGTGTAACTTCTGTTCAGCATTGTACGTGCACATCTGTGAGCAGGAGCCCAGCGTCTCACAAGGGTTTGCCACTGCAACACCACAGATACCAGCCATGTATTACATAAAGCTCAGTTGTCTGTCTGTCTGTTCGCTTATACATGGCCACAGTTTTAGGCCGATCGCCACCACCAAATTTGGTATCAAGTATCCTTGGTGTCCTACAAACAGCAACGTCGGGAGGGTGATCATGCGACACACTGCGTCGTGATGCAATTTGCGTCCACAGATGCAAAACTGCACATTGGAACACTACATGACAGACAAAACTCTCACCGGGGTGAGATGGGGTCGAAGCACGCAAGCGCTAGTATAACACAGAATACAGACTACTTCAAGAGAACAAAACACCCCCCAGATGTCCAGACAATCATCAACCCCTCCTGGTCATAAGTTGTTGGGGTTTTTATATACCAGATACCTTGGAAGTGTAAGGTCACCAATGCTCTTTAGTCTACAGTTGTATGCAGCAGATTAAAGGCATTTTGCCCAATCTCTTCTTTCCTATAGCCCATTCAAATATCTTCAGTCTGCGCTTTAATAATATGTTTTAGACTATATGTTCATGTTCTGGAACACACATTTGTGCACACTCACACACACACACACACTACTGCACTTCACAAAGCTTACATCAGTCCTCAGTACATTCTTACTATGCCACTCAGCCAATGACTTGACTCTAAATCAAACTTACCATCACATGAGAAGCCATCGTCATTCAGTTTATAGCCGTCATGACAGTAGCAGCGAATGCCATTGCGAAATTGTTTACACAGGTGCTCACATTTGTTGGCGTGTTTCTCACACTTTGAGCCTCGTGTCAGATCTGCAAAAAACACACCACTTTTCCTTCTGACAAAAAATGAAAAAAAAAAAATCCAGAATGAACAGTAAAACTACACGTGTCTAAACCATTTTATTTCTGTTATGCTCAAGGGGAACACTACAAGCATCATGACAACACTTCTTCATCACCCATCTGAGTTGACAGCACACTGATCCTCTTGAAATGTACAAAGCAGACTGAAGGGATGCCTAGAGCATTTACTCTGCAAATTCAAAATATGTTACACATGGAATAAGGATACCTTTCGCAGAAAAAAAGAATTGGATGTCTATATACACACACAAACCACAACTACTGAACTTTCATTGGGATAAAAGAACAAAAACATTTCAACAGGATGTGTTGTATTTACTCTGTCCACAGTGCAACAGTTTTTTCTGTTCTGTGCTCTTGGAATGTGATTCTCATGTCAAATTGTACCTATAATTTTTACTTGGATGGCCAGTTTTGTAACTTCTAACTATTTAATCAGCCATGCGCCAATCTTGAGAGGGCAGCGTCACTGGGTATTTCATGTTTCTAGGATATTTGCTTCATCACCTGAACAGTTTCAAAGCCAAGAAGATTTTTCTCCCCCCCTCTCCTTTAGATCTTAAATGGTGGACCAAGAGCTAGTCTTTCAGAAGAGACAATAAACTGAGTTCTCTATACAGTGTAAACTCTGCAGATATAAAAGAACTAGATCAAGAAGGAAGTTCTTTACAAATCCTAAAAAAAAAAAAAAAAATTGAAAAGAAAACAAAAAATATACTTTGACCATAAACAAAACGAGTCGGCACTACACTACTGTAATTGATCTCTTTGTTGACAAAATTTTACAAAAAGATGTAATGTCACCACAAATTCAACACCTGGCAGAATTTCTCAGCGAGAGAGAAAGGGGACAGGGAGTGAAATGTAACGAGACGGACTACTAAGGAAGCAGCGAAATGAGAGAAAAAGAGACGAACGAAAGAGAGAGGGGAGAAATGCAAGGGAAGCAATGAATTTACGCCACTCACTGCAATAGGTGGGGTCCTCGTCTGACTTGTCCGACTCATTGGCAAAGACACAGTCGAGGACCCCATCACACACTTTGACAGGAGCCAGACACAGCGAGGAGCCAACACAGTCAAAGTTGGGGTAGACGCACTTGTCTGGACAGGACGCCTCATCCTCGTCCTCTCCCTCACTGCAGTCCTTGTTGCCATCACATACCATGCTGTTCCAGATGCAGATGCTGTTGCTGCAGCGGAAGCGACCTGGTGCGCAGGCGTATTTTGCTGAAAACATGACATGATGGAAGTCACTTGGGGCTATTGGGCTGTGTGTCTATCTCTTCCTGAATCAACTCATGATGCTGAAAACCATGCAGAATGGTGTGTGCATCTGTTTATGTCAGTGCCTGTGTGTGCGCATGTGTTTACTTACATGTGGGTGTGTGTGGGTGTGCATTCATGCATACTTGTTTGTGCCTGCATGTACATGTGTATGTGTGTGTGTGCATGCATGTGTGCGTATGTGTATGTGGGTGCATGCAGGCATGTATCAATTTGCATCTGACTGGTGAAGATGTGTGTATGAGTGTGCAAAAACTAGAACACAGAATAAAGTTTCTTCCAAATGACTCGCTATTTCCTTTGTACATGTGCAGCCTCACTTGCTATTGCCTGATCAACTTACAATCTCGTTACACCTTCCAGTTCTATGACACAATATCACTTCCTGCCTTTCCCATTTCCAATCTAAATCTCAGTGCTAGAGTTTATCATGACAGTCAGTATGCAGTCACAAAAGGACCTTCCAGTTTTGGTGGGTCTCTCCCTAACCCAACGCCTACCGGACTGACCGGACCAACTGTGAGATTTCCTCCTCCACACAAGTTTCACTTGTTTTGACAGCCAGGAAACGGGTCAGTCAGTGGGAGTGTCTCATGATTTGCCTGTGTCACCTTTAGCCTTTTGATTTCAGAGGAATTTTGGCAGATTTTTAGCGAGAAACAAATTTATTTGCTGCACAAAAGCAAGCAAAAAAGGATGACCATAAACTCTGGCCTACATTAAAAACTGCCTTGTTTATCGAAAGGCAAAGAGAAGAGGGACAAGAGGTACATCATCACCACAGCGTGTGTGTGTCGGGGGGTGGGGGTCAGTGTCGATTGCTTAGTGCACTTGTACAAAACCACATTTTTGCTGAATTCCATCACAATTTCAAGTCCAGTATCCAGTAATCTGTTTGTGTTATTTTTTCCCCTCAGCAGTTAGAAGACATGTTCTTGTATGTGTTGCCTTTAGTTTAACAAAATTGTTGAGTTTGGGTTTTTTTTTTTTTTTCCCTTCACCACAAAAGTTGATTATTTAGTGTGCAGACCATATAGAATGACTTTATTTTGTTCCTGAAGGATTCAGTACTTTGTTTAGACTTGGAAATCACTCACTATGTGCGCCTAATCCACGACATTCTGTGGGTACAGTGAATTTAGGGAAAACTTTTAGCAACGAGACCACTGAAATAGAGTTTTGTTCGTTTTTTTTTTTCCACGTGTACCAGTTCACTATATATGGGAAAAAAATGGCTGGTTTGGATGGAGTGATGTCTCTGAATTTTTTTCATTACTTTTATAGAACATATGAGTTGAAAGCAAATCTTTTATTGAGGTTTCTTTATGGCAAGTGTGTAAGTCTTGTGGAGTTACCTCCCATGGCATGGTATTCTCATAGGCATGTAGCACAAAGTCATGCGGCAGCAGGCAGAGGGTTAATAATCATTCAAATTCAAAAAAAGTTCAAAGACATAACATCTCTCTTTTGTTTACTTTTGTTTTGCTCTCTCACTTACACTGTGCTCATTCAGTTGCATAATCCTCACGTCCTCTATTCCCAATCTCTTATAAACAGCCACACTCACGCTCATTCTAATACACTCCCAGAGCCAGCTGTCCACAGGGGTCTTTCAACATCAGATCACCATTAGGCCATACACCAGAGGAGACGACGCAAGGAGCGAGTACCCTACCACACATAACGGGGTCTTCATCTGAGCTATCGCCACAGTCTTGATCCCCGTCACATCGCCACAGGAGCGGGTGGCAGATTGAGTTGTTACACTGAAATTCCCCTGGGCTACATGTCCGTTCTGAAATATTTGGATATTATGTTATTTGTGCAAAGATGGTCATTTTAGATCTATCAAACTGTATCACTCTTTTAAGAAGTTAAACATGGTCAGTTTTAAATCTACAAAAAACTGTATCACACATGATCTCTCTCTCTTTTAAGAAGTTATTTATAAATCTTTCTCCTTTACAATCCATCCATCAATCCATTTGGTAATGTATTTACTTATCTAACTACACTAAACACATAACTAATCACCTTTTTTTTCATATCTTCATATACACGTTAACCAAGTTTTCCATTTTTCTTTTTCAGTAATAAAAAGGGAACATAAATCAACTGCAGCACTGAAAGTATAAAAATAATAATGAAAGAAATCAATCATTAGAACACCCAAACCAAATTGGTTTCAGTTATGATTTCTTCCACAGGGACTTTGTTAACCTGTTAATGAACAACTTGTTCACTGAAAGAATTTGCATTATAAGCTTTAACACTTCATTGAAAAAATGATGGAATATGGGCTGGATATACTGTGGACAGACAGAAAAAAAGAAAACTGGAGGAGAATAAAGACAGAGAATGTGGAGGCAGACAGAAAGAGAGACAGACAGAGAGACACACACAAAGAGAGAGACACACAAAGAGAGAGAGAGAGAGAGAGAGACAGACAGAGAGAGAGAGACAGAGAGAGAGGGGGGAAGGAAGTTAAAGTGGGGGAAGGGCAGGATCAGTGCATGTGTCATTCAGTTCATCATTCCCTATCCTTTCAATCATATGTATATCTTTTTCTGTTCTCTCTCTCTCTCTTTTTTTTTTTTTTTTTTTTTGGCTGTCCCAACTTCTGCGCCACCTCACAGGCAGGCAGTGCACCCACGCCGCTCATTCTGACACCCTGTCCACAGCCTGGCTGGTCCCGCCGCAGCCCCGGCACAAAGTAATCCATAGGGAGCAGTCAATGTCAAGTCATCAAGAGGCAACCCACCGGAGGAGACACTGCACTGCTGCCAAGTCACTTCGGTGGTGTTCAGTGGCACCTGTTCTGATCTAACATACGCAGGACATCACCTACTAAGCCCCCTACTGATGACAATAATTGCTTAGTCGCGGAGCCGACGTGAGTGAGCTCTCCCTCCGGAGGGCGCCACCACGTCCGTCCAACGACAACCCCCATGGACTTGCCGATACAGTGACCCCGACGGAACCAAACCAAGGCCACAGACGTGGAGAGGACATCGAAACTGAGGTCACCATGAGCGCAGGGCATGAAGAGCCACAGAATCTGAGACATTTTTTTTTATGCTAATCGATGAGAATGAGGATGATTAAGATGATGCTACAAGATTTCCATTTCGGTCTGAGACTACATGACAGGGCTGTACTCTACGCTTCCTTTCATAATATATCCCGGCGTCAAGCAGGCCCGAGAGATACAGGCACCTGCAGTGTTGGTCAGAAATTTGAGCAACACTCTCAGAAACGCATCCATTAAGTGGATGAAACTCGACTGTGTGGTCCCAGTCTTCCCAACTGAGTCCGCAGCAAACTCAACTCTGGGTAGGAGCCGGTCGGGACAGAAAAGCCCACATGACTCTGATGGGATTCGAACCTACGACTTTTTTCTCTCTTAGTTTTCTAAGGTAAAAGCATCTCTGGCAGTAGCACACACACACACACACAAAAGACTTAAGTCAACAAACTCTGGATTAACAGCCTGAGAAAATCCCCAGTGTGGAGGTTAATATGTTCCTCCTCTAAGGATTGTGTCATTAACTTCTATTGTTTGTTTTATATTGAAATCTATCATCTAATCTTTGATATCATCCACAAAATAAAATCAAAAGGCTTGTGATGAAACTCATATTAACGACAAAACCAAACATTACAATCAACAGTGACTTCTCTCCACCAGTCAAAGTCAGACAGTTAACTTACTGCACGCCCACTCATCCGAACCATCTGGGCAGTCTGTATCTCCATCACAACGCCAGATCTTGGGAACACACAGCTTGGAGTTGTTACACTTGAACTCAGTCTCCGCCTCACAAGTCACATCTATAAAAGAAACACAGCACAAATGCAAGTTGTGATTGGAGAATCACTAAGTAGTGTATCAAGGTTCATAGTTCACAGTTCCAACAGCAAGCTGACCAGAGGCACTCACACAGAAGTATCCATGAATCACTGAGATGTTAGAGGCCTGCCACTAGGACCTTACAAAACATATCCTCAGTCAGATATGCAGAAAAGCTCTAATCTGGACTGTGTGTAAAGAGATGGGCAAAATTAACACCAAACAATATTCCTGAGTCATCTTGTTGTTGTTATCGTACCCTGGTTAAAGACTCCAGGGATCCTTCGAACAGCAGAAGTACTTGAACACTATGGCACAAATGCATCAGCTGGGGATAAGAACATTACCAGTCATGTCGCAACAATGTTCTGCACTTTCTGTCTACAGGTGGTAGGTCCTATGTATACTTTTCATGAATGAGAATGACAACAGACTAGCAGATCTGTGCAAGTTTCCAAACGATGACTCTTTGTGAAACAGACTCGACTCTAAGTAAATCAAATAAGCAAAGCACTGGATAGCTCCACAACATTATTCTTGGATAACAATTCAGGTCATCACTATGCATACACAAGTCATAAAAGAAGGAAATCCTGACCAACAGGCATGATAGCTAAGAGATTAGAAATGCCTGCCAGGTCAATAATTTGAATCTTGTCATTGCGTGGTGAGCAAAAGGAGAAACTTTATTATCCCAAACTCAACATATGTGTCAACCTTGAAGAGGCTTAATCTCTCCTCTGTGTGTGTACATGCGGATCTGTCACTGAAAGATCCCACTATTAAGTCAGTAGCTCTGCCATGAGTAGTCCCCAGCTTGCAGAGGAAGGAAGAGGATTGGGCCGTGGGATTGGCTCCCTAATCCCCATAAAAAATCCCTAACAGCAGAAACTTAACTCCAAGATCAACACAATTCCCTTGTGTGAAGCAATACCGTAAAAGGTGACAGTAACCACCATAACAAAGCACAGACCTCCATCTACACCTTTGTAAGACTCTTCTAGATCATTAGGCCAAACACAATGGCAAACAAGACCTACGGCAGAGAAAACCAATCAGAGATACCCAAAGGAGATTAAACCTTGAAAACTATGGGTGGGAAAGGATAAGGTCTGTAAATATCCCTCAGAGAGACCCTGAACTGGAATCCCCAAGGTCACAGAACAGAGGACAGCGAAATGTTTATTATTTACAGAGGACAGCCATTAACCACCCAGTAGTGAGACCTTGAAGATGATACCTAAAAGACTGGGTGTGTTCTTGGCGTCAAGTAGAAATAAATCTAGAGACAAGGACATCTGGGAAGTGCATGTCAACAGCTAATGCTTGAGGAGAAGGAGCAGGCAAAAGTATGCATGAATCTTGGTCTTTGTTCAACTGACTGTGGAAATGTCATTATATCCAGCACAGACAATGACTGAAAAAAGAAACTGGTTGTACATACATGCCTACCCCTAAAAATGAATTTCAGTAGCACTGATTTCAAATTTCAGTAGCACGGACTCAAAATCAGTAGCATTCATTTTTTTCTTTTGAAACAGTTTGTGGAAAGGGTTGGTCAGGGTGTCATAATCTGCTCAACCTATGCATAGAATAAGTCAAAACTTTACCGCCATGTTTTAATTACAGAAAATGCGCAGTCACAAATCACACACTTTGTTTTTGAATCGTCAGAGTCCAATTTCACACAATGAAGGAAAATTGCCACTGTTTTTCTGTGATGGTTGACGCTTTTTTGATGCAGGTTCATCGGCATCAACCAGTTGGCACATCCATTCGCTTTCTCTTTGTATTAGACACCATGTTTCTCAAAAAACTTCAATTACCTGCATATCCGTTTAGTACTTCCGCTTCAAAAGCATCGTTTCCTTGAATAACTGAGTTTAACGTCCCTCTATAGCAGAAGCCGTTGGAGACATACGCTATTCGTCTGCTTGATGAAGACGGGGCTTTACGTCCCTGCTTTCAAAAGCATCGTCTGCTTCAACTTGCGATCGTTTCCAGTACATTTTGTAGAAAATCTTTTTACTATAACGAAAAATAACTTTACGTAATTGCCATAGCTACTTCGTTTTTTTTGTTAATTGCCGTAGAAAATATGGAAGTTCCGTAGGGGTAGGCATGCATGTATGTTGTAGAAGGGGTGGCCTACTCACAAAAACAAAAGGTGGAACTGAAAACTATAAATTAAAAACAACAAACAACAAGAATATATCAAAACAGTCTATTGTAACAGGTTGAACCAAATCAATGAATAAGACAGGGCAAGGACAAGGTGGGAGGAATGCACTCCAAAGAAGTCTCGACCAATACTATGAAAACACTTCAAACATTCTGTTCTACCATGGCGTTAGAATGTTAGTTTTGCTGGTACCAGCTGTTGAATTCTAGCAAAAAAAAAAAAAAAAAAAAAAAAAAAAAAAAAAAAAAAGTTCTACATCAGCCGTAAATAAATGAATCCGAGTCTCAAGTCAAGATTGTCAGAGTGATGAGGTACTCACTGCAGTTCATTTCATCCTCTTGGTTTTCACAGTCATCATTGCCATCACACACTGCCGATCTGGGAATGCATTGGCCTTTGTTGCACTGAAACTTCCCTGTTGCAGTGCAGTTCTGGGGAACTACATGAACAAATCGGCCAGTTTTCTCATTAGAACAAACATGGAATAGACCGTATCATGTGAAGGTTAAGTGGCTTTATTTTCTCATCCACCATCATATATAAACTACATAACCATCAACAATGAACTAAGCATATTCAAACATATAAACATAAAACTCTGCATACATCACAGGTACATGTTTTTACACACACACACACACACACAAACATTTCTATACACATATTATCTACAAGCAAGGAAGTTAAATGCAGTAAAAAATTACTTCCAGACCAGCAAAACATGACATTTGTTACCCTTTCTCAGTCTAGACTTTCTCCTAATGCGTACAGTCAAATTTAAATCATCCTCCTTGCCTTAGTCAGTGGCTAACACTTACCAAGAGGTATGTGTATCATAACACCCACTTCCAGTATCTTCTACTAACTTTATGAAAATGAACACGGGTATAAAAGAATTTAGCTTCAGACAGGTGTAAACTTTAAACACTGCATTGAATTCTTCACTCACTGCAGTCTTCTTCATCACTGCCGTCCTTGCAATCATCATTGAAGTCACATTTCCAGCGTCCAGGGATGCAGTGACCATTCTTGCATTTGAAGTAGGTGGGATCACAAGTCTTCAGACCTGTGAACAGACCAGTACAGTTTCTCAGAAATGTGTCAATGACAGCTGGTGAGACAATGTAATAACGATTTTTTTTTTTCCCCTCCAGAAAGCAGCCACCATTCTCCAAACAGCAATATATGTTCAGTTTGAATTTTAACACAGGTTAAAAAGAAGTTTTGAAGGTTCAAGATACTGAATGATTAAGGAAAAAAAAACTTTTTTCAGCACAAATAAACTTGATCATTATAAATGTCACTAGCTGATCAAAGACAGCAGAAAAGATTAGATAAATGATGAACATGAATTCCCTGACGTCTAAGGTAGGTGTGCACACACACACACACACCTTGATGCATGTGTGTGCTTTCACACACACAACACAAACACAAACGACTCGAACTCACTGCATTCATCAACGTCTTCATCAGAAGTGTCGCCTTCCCCGCAATCCCTATCCCCATCACACTTCCACGCCTCTGGAATGCAGCGTCCTGTTGTATTGCACTTGAAGTGGCCAGACTTGCACGTCTGATTGAAGCAGTCTTGGGGCTCGTCGGAGTTATCGCCGCAGTCATTGTCCTTGTCGCAGCGCCAGACGTAAGGCACACAACGACGACTGTTGTTGCACCGGAACTGGTTGGGACTGCAGGTCACATTGCCTGACACACAACAGTGGAACAACTACATAACAATGCCCTGAAAGCCTTCACAAAGAGGAAGGGAGATATAATCTGCAGTTAAATCTTGTACACTGAGGAAACTGATACACCTTATGACATAGAGAGAATTGATGTACCTGTGGTACACACACACTCACACACACACACATTCATGAATTTCGCTCCAGCGTCACAGTAGAGTCTTTTGTATTCAAAGCTTTTGCCATTTGCTTGATCAATCGAGGCAGAAGATAGGTAAGTCAACACTACCGTGAGTAACAAGTTCTTGAAAATCTTGAAGAAATGGACCAAGGAGTGGGGGGATGGGAAGATACAGGGGAGGCAGGCGGACAGGGAGCTTAGGAAGGAGCAGGAGAAGGGGCAAAGACATATGTTGATAAATAAAGAACCATCAAAAATCTGTATGCCACTATTTCTATCTTTGACAAACATGTTTTTTAATCAGTAAAAGAAAAGAAGTGGGGTTGGGGAGTGGTAAGGACTGACCAAACAATTGTATAAGAGCACACCTTTTTCTGTACACAAAATGACCTGGTCATTTCAAACGTACTTATGGGTCTATGTCACTGTGTACTTGGATGGTTTTTCACTTTTGACTTTCTTTGTGCTTCCTTGGTACTGGAGGGACAAAAAAAGTCGTTATATCTCTAGAACCACTACATCTACTGTTATGAAGGTTTAGGTATCTTTCAAAAAACACGTTTGTCAGCAAGTTTTGGAGTCAAAAGGGAAAGAAACCACTTGTGTCGTTTTAACACCAGACTTCTAATGGAGCACAGGTCCTGGTCGATCCATAGTTCATACCTCTCATACACCACAGTGCATCGAGTATGGTGAACCCACACCGTCTCTTAAAGCTTACACTCTTCAGAACTCTTTGGCATGAAAAGGTCCATCAGGAACAGCAACACCCGAATATGGATAAACACAGTAAAAACACACAGTAAAAACGTATGTATGGTACTAGGGGTGATAGTCCAAAGCGGCATCTGGCGGAAGATATAATGCATACAGAACAGTTCTAAACTTACCATTCTATCTTTGGTTTTGATACTTCCATGAACATCAGACAAGTTTTAAAAAAAAAAAACCAGAAAGGAGAGAGAGAGAGAGAGAGAGAGAGCGAGAGAGAGAGAGAGATAAGACATGTGACAGAAAGAAGAGAGAGAGACAGAGACAGAGAGACAGAGGGAAGGGGGAGGAAGAACAGAGAATGAAAACAGAAACCAGTACTGCTAAAACAGCTCGACTGAACCACTCTGAAGAAAAAAAAAGAAGTTTTCATTTGATTTTGTTTCCCCTTCAATTTGAGTCTCTGACATCTTCATCATGGTTTTGTACATACCACATGCACTGTCATTTTCATCCTCATTGTCAGAGCAGTCCTGGTGCTTGTCGCACTTCTTCATCTCAGGAATGCATTTATGGTCTTTGGTGCACTTGAAATAATGCTCCAGACAATGGTACGACTCTGAAAAAAAAAAAAATTTCTCTGTGGATAAAAGAACTCAAAATGGCATGTTAACTTAAAATTATCGTGTGATGAACTGTTTTACATTTATTCATTAATCAATCGACTGAATTCATGCCACTTCAACTTCTCTGATGTCATATGAACAAAAATGTCACTTTAATATTCAGTACAGAGCTTATTCATTATCGTATCCTTATGACAAAATTATCGTATCCTTATGACAAAAAAAAACATACATACAAAAAAAACAGCACAGAGGTAATAACAATGGAAATGTATCTGTGTATGAATCGAGAACCCTGCTAGCAGCATTTACAAAAGGAAGAAAAATAACAAATAATCCAAACAACTGGCCCGTTAAAAATAATCAAGGAAAATAAGCAAAACAGACAAAATCATTCCAAGATGTTCAATACAAATTGAAATGCAAACTAAACCAAAAGACGACTAAACCCAGAAACACTTGCTATATCACACACACACACACACACACACACACACCCCCCCGCCCCCCCACATACATATGCACACATATATAAACAACACACACACACACACAAAACACAATCGTGCACATGCCTAACAACTCAAACATTAATGATTTCAGGAGCTACAAATGAAAGAGTATTGAAAAAAAGTAAAATTCAGTTAAAATTCTAGGTTAACTGAGGGAGTTGTGTGACTTGAAGAGGAAGATTCAGAATGCCTGAGAATGAAAGATAAGAACGTTCCAGACTGCTGGGGCTTGGCAGATTAAAAGACCTTTCACTGTAAGTCTCAGTTTTGAAAGCAGGAATTTTCTAGAATCTGGTGTGCAATGAACAGCACAGTTGGCGATAAAGATTATATAGGGGATGGATGGTAAGTTCTTGTTCTACCTACAAAGGATTTAAGCTACATTCATGATATTTTAGATATGATTGCACATGCTCTTGGAAAGGTGCACAAAAAATTTGGCATATGTTGTCACATTAGGTATGATGCCATTGGCCTTCTAAATGATCAACACCACTTCATTTTCCAGAACAGAGAAAAATCAGTATCCGGAAGGGATTCTTTTCTTCTTCTTCGTACACTCAGATAGGAACCCTAGAGGCACTGACAAAAGGCTGCTGTACAGCTGAGGCCCTCCAGAGATCCACAGAGCTTTTTCTCCCTCGTCGATGTGTCAGCAGGCCAGGTCTCTGCTCTTTGCTTCTGATGTGTTGAACAGTCCCGCAGGAAGTGTTCCCTTGAAGTCTGGGTGCTGCTCAAACCAGCAGCTTCTTTTCTGCTTCTCCTTGATAATGCTATTGGCCTCTTCAAAGGAGACATCCTGCTCCAGTTGGGGCTGCTGTCCTCCTTCCTTTGCTGGTCTGTCAGCTTCCTCATTGTCACATATGTTGCAGTGTGAGGGTATCCACTGGAGGATGGCGTTCTCGGTGGACTGCTCTAGAATGGCCAAGACAAAGACAAGGGAGTTGAGTCCCTTGTTTTGACAGCATCAGAGAAGATGACGGCTCTGGGACGTCAGACCCCTCTATTCTCATACAGCATTCTGGCTGCTGACTGTAGTGCACCTGCCTCAGCCTTGAAGTTTGTTTAGAACCTGCCAGTTGGGATGGCTTGTCCAACAGCAGTTCATCCATCAACTTCAGGAAAATTCCACACCTCCATTTCTAGTAGCCTCTTCTGCTGAGCCACCTGTATGTGCATGTGTCCAGAACTCTTGGGGTATGCTTGCTCCATGTAGTCAAGGATTACTGCTTTCCTCTCCAGTTCTGACTGTGTGCCCTTTGTGAGAATGCAAGAAACTACAAAGTGCATGAAATTCTGACCAATGATTTGGCCATGAACAAGGTGACAGCAAGGTGGATCGCATAACTTTTAACTGAAGAATAAGGATGCCTAAGATTAGAACGCCCAATAACAACTTGCACATTTCAAGCATAATTTTCAAGCATATTGTTCACAAACTGGAAACATTCTATAGTTCGTCCAATGTAAGTTCTGTTAACCACAGGAGACTGTGGATCTTACATCAATATCATTCAAGCAGGGGAAGCCGAAAATTCACTAGCTTCATTATAAATGTAGTCATATCTTAAACTGGAGTTGAAAGCAATGCATTATTTGCAAGAGTGATAAATATGATACAATCGAGGGCTGGAGAAGGAAAGAAAATGAAGGAGAGAGAAAGAGAAAGAGAGAGTGAGAGAGAGAGAGAGAGAGAGAGAGAGAGAGAGTGAGAGAGACAGGGGGGGGGGGGGGGGGGGAGAGAGAGAGAGAGAAAGAGAGAGAGAGACACTGAGACTGACACAGACAGAAAGAGAGGAACACACAGAATCATAAAGACAGAGCGTGAGAGAGAGCTGGGAAACCGGGGTAGCAGGAGCAGACAGACCATTTCTTCAAAGAAAGAAAACAAAGAAATATAAGACACAACCAGAAAGACATGACATAAAGTCACAGAAGAAAGAGAGACACACACACACACACACACAAAATATTTACATTCACACAACAAACAGAATTTACAGAGAGAGGGACTCGTGCAAATGAAACACTGTGTGTGTGTGTGTTGTTGTCCGTCAAGACAACAAAGACCATCTAGTCATCCTGGGTCAGGGGTGAGTGCATAGATGGCTGGTAAGGCCGATCTGCGCCTGGAAAGACCTATCACAGTACAGACAGGGGATGGTGGCAGCAGCTGGAGATCTGCTGACACTGGTCTTCCTGATCATCCTGCGCTGCTCAGCTGCAGCAATTCTGTTGCTTTCACAGGTCTCTGCACCTTTGCAGACAACTGATAGCCACCCGTCTCTGTCCTGGCAGTATGCTCCCATGTTGTGTGGCTGATGTTGAAGGCCTTAAAGGAAGATTTGAGGCTGTCTTTGAAACGCTTCTTTCTGGCCCCCATGAGAGCATTTGCCTTGTAGGATAGTTTCTTTGGCAGCGATGGTCTGGTATGCAGACTACATGACCTGCCCAGCGAATCTGTGACTGCATCAGGATGGTGAAGATGCTAGGCAGGCCAGCACAAGTGAGCCACTTAATGCCCATGAGTCTTCTGAGGCAAGTGGTGTGGAAATGGTTCAGTTTCCTGGCGTGACGCTGGTAAACGTCCATGTTTCATAGCCATAGAGCAGTGTGGTGAGAACTATGGCCTGATACACCTTGATCCTGGTCTCTAGGGTGATGCCTCTCCTGTTCCATACGTTCTTGTGGAGTCTGCCAAAAGCGGCACAAGCTTTGGCGAGCTGGGCATTCATCTTATTGTTGATACGCTTCTGGACAGAGTGCCGCCTAGGTTGGTGAACTTTTTTTTTTTTTTTTTGCTGTCCCAACCTCTGCACCATCTCAGAGGCATTGCATCCACACCGCTCATTCCGACACCCTGTCCACAGCTACAGCCCGGTCGGCCCCGCCGCAGCCCCAGCACCGGCAATCCACTGGGAGCAGTCAATGTCAAGCCATCAGGAGGCAACCCACCGGAGGAGACACTGCACTGCTGCCAAGTCACTTCGGTGGTGTTCAGTGGCACCTGTTCTGATCTAACATATGCAGGACACCACCTACAAAGCCCCCTACTGACGACAGTAACTGCTTAGTCGCGGAGCCGGCGTGAGTGAGCTCTCCTTCCGAAAGGCGCCACCACGTCCGTCCAACGAACGACAGCCCCCATGGACTCGCCGATACCGGTGACCCCGACGGAACCAAACCAAGGCCACAGATGTGGAGAGAACATCGAAACTGAGGTCACCATGAGAACAGGGCATGAAGGGCCACAGAATTTGAGACTTTTTTTTTACGCTGATCGATGAGAATGAGGATGATTAAGATGATGCTATGGATTTCCATTTCGGTCTGAGACTACATGACAGGGCTGTACTCTACGCTTCCTTTCATAATATATCCTGCGTCAACCAAGCCCGAGAGTACAGGCACCTGCAGTGTTGGTCAGGAAATTTGAGCAACACCCTCAGAAACGCATCCATTAAGTGGATGAAACTCGACTGTGTGGTCCCAGTCTTCCCAAATGAGTCTGCAGCAAACTCAACTCTGGGTAGGAGCCGGTCGGGGCAGAAAAACCCACATGACTCTGATGGGATTTGAACCCACGACCTCCCAGCCGTGAGTCCGTGATGGTAACCACTTCACCATGGCAGCTGGTTGGTAGGTGAACTTGTCCACCGCATTCAGTTGCTGTCCAGTGATGGTGATAACTGGCTCAATGTATGGCTTTCCTGGGGCTGGCTGGTGCATCACTTCAGTCTTTTTCGTACCGATTGTCAAACTGAAGTTGTTGCAAGCAGCAGAGAACTTGTCAACACTGTGCTGCATTGTGGCTTCTGAGACAGCGTTCAGTGCACAGTCGTCTGTGAAAAGGAAGTCATTGACAGCGTCTGTCAAGACCTTGGTTTTTGCTTGAAGTCTCCTGAGATTGAAGACTGATCCATCTGTGCGGTACTTGATGACAATGCCTATCTCCGCCAGTCATCATAGCCGAGAACATGAAGTTGAACAGGCTGGAGCAAGAACACAACCATGCTTCACTCCGTTTGAGACTGGGAACGGTTCAGATGTCTTGCTGTTGTCTTAGACTCTGGCCAGCATGCCATCATGAAGTTGGTGTATGAGGGCAATGAACTTTCTGGGACATCCATACTTCGCCATGATTCTCCAAAGCCCCTCCTACCGACAGTGTCAAAGGCTTTGGTCAGATCAACATAGGTGGAGTACAGGTCGAGTACAGGTGGAGTATAGATAAAACATTAACAAAACAGAGAATTACATAAAGACACAGAGGGAAGAGAGGGACAGATGCAAACAAAACATTCACACAACAAAGAGAATTTACAGAGACAGGGACAGGTGTAGGTATGACACTCCAAAACAGATAATTACACAAAGATTCAGAGGGAAGAGAGGGGCAGGTGCTGTCAGAACACTCACAAAAGAGAGAATAAAGTAAAGACAAAGACGAATGAAATAGAGAGAGAGAGATAGACAGAGAGAGAGAGAGAGAGACATGTGGTAAGAATACTTGCAAAACAAGAGAGAAAAAGAAAACAGACACAGAGGAGACAGAAGCAGATATAACAGAGAAAATGTGAGAACAGAGAGGACAGATGCAGACAGAACATCATAAAAAGAGACAGAAAGAGGGAATACATGCACACAAAACCAGCAAAGAAAGATGAAAACAAAACAGTCACAAAATTGAGAAAAAGAGTGCCATGCACGTCCCAAGGAGAAGGACGGAGAGATTCGGACAAGACAGAGCAAATGAGAGCATTGAAACAAAGGAAAGAGAGAAAGGGAGAGATTCAGACAGAACATTAACAAAACAAAACAAAAAGAAAGAAGTAGATAAAAAGAAACACACAGGAGAGTGAAGGACAGATGTCAACAAAACAGAGAGATAGAATACACAGACACAGAGAAGGCAGGATATATGCCACAAAACAGCAAAAATGAGATAATATTATATTATAACATTAAGTAGGAAGAAAACAGAACACTAAAAGAGAAACAAAAAGATGATGCACTCTACATCAAAATTGAGTAGCTCTCACCAATCTTTTTTCATCGGAGCCATCAGCACACTGTGGTTTGCCGTCACAGATCTGGTAGGGAAACAACACACTTGTGACTGTTGTCCTCCTTACATTGAAACATGCCCGGCTGACTGCAGAGGTAAGGCTCTGTTCACACACACACACACACTAAACAACATTTTGTTGATAACTTTGCGCACACACACACATCACTGACTTTTTAAATTTACTGGTTGGCATGACTGAAGAAAAACTTGACTGCCAAACACAAAAAAATTAGAATATCATATTCAGGCTATTGATTGCATACCAGAGTAACGGTAAGCTCACCTCACTGAAGTTCACTAACTCTTACGAAAGGAAAAAAAACACTAACTCTTAGGAAAGGAAAAAAAAGTGGAAAATCAATGATCTAAGAAAAACATGTTTACAGTGGAAAATCTGATGAAATAAAACGCCAGCAAGGGTAGCTACTACATCACATCCGCAGACACTAAAAAGTGGTGGAAAGGAGGCGGGGGGGGGGGGGGGGGGGGACCATTTAACATCTGGACAAAAAAAAATGCGAGGAGACAGTGCAGGGGTGAAGGGGCAGAAGGTATTTTCCTATTTTATACACTTTAAAATAAATTCAAGGTCATAATTTTTTTTCAACAATTTATGCACAACATGCTCAATGTTAAAAAAAAAAAAAAAAAAAGATTCCATTTCCTTTTATCTAGTCCAACTAAAAATGAGACTTCAAAAATATGTATTGTTGAAACTGTTGATGCATTTCTATTTGTTTTTTTCCTCTGGGTGAACAAAGACGAAAACATCTCCCTCCTCCCCTCTCTCTTCCAAACGAAACTCTGGTGGATGAAGTAATGTAGATACAATCAACTGGTCTCTAACACTCCAGATCCTCAAATAAACTGCTTTGGCTACCAAAGCGATGTCTTTGCAGACCATCTGGACATGAACAAAATCCACACCAGAGGGGTTTCTGCATGAGACCCATAAAGGTCAGGAGGTGCTGTGCCAGTCATTGCATGATAGCAGGCTACGTATACCCATTTTCCATTGATCAACTTTGGTTGTACCAACATGGAAACTGACAAGATTAAGAAGAAACAACAACAACAACAACAACAAAAAAAACATTAAATAGACAGAATTACAAATAGAAAACAAAAAAAAAAACCCAGGAATTATACTTCTAATCCAGACAGCAAGGGTCCTAGGACCCACCTAGATTCTAGCCAGATCCAGCTCGTTGTCCTAGATATCCTAGGCTCATCCGCTTGTCTTGGAACCCAATCTAGGTTCTAGCTTGGCACTAGCATGCCACCCAAGCAGCGTGCTGCACCTAGGGTGCCTAGCTAGATTCTAGGTAGGTACTACCCGGTCACTCAAGCAAGTGCTGACCTAGGGAACCAAGCTAGATTCTAGCACAGCCCTAGCCTGCCACCCTAGCACGCGCGCTCTACCTCCCATAATGCGCTGAGTCATCAGGCCAACCAAACTGGCCTATATTTAGCGCAAATCTCAATTCCATTTTTTTCTTTATGTTTTTCTTTTGTTTCACATTCTACAGTATTCTAGCTGCGTAATCACCAGAAATGATAGAAAACACGAGAATGTTGCACATGTTTTGATTGTTTTATGTCTTTTTTTCGTATTTACATGAGATTTTCCGATCCGGAATTTGTGTGGTGGTCGACACTTTTTTCATGACCGGAGTCGTGCCGTTTGCCGTTCTTTGTTCGCCGGTGCAAAGCAGCTGTGAACACGTGTGTCACTTACAGTGGGCTTTTTGGACCTTTTCTCCATTTTTTAAAAGGTAGCTGTTGTACTTTTCTTTTTTTAAACATGTCTTCGTACTGGTTGAAAAAACAGACGTATATACGAAAATTTGTTTCTGAGACTTTGAAAGCCTGTGATCAGGCTGCTGTGATTTTCGGCGAAAACGAAGCCAAAGCGCAAAAATTGTCTTTTGTGTGTGATTCTGTTGAACTTTATTTCAGATCGATAGCCGCCACTTCTCCGTAGTCCTTTGTGTTCGGACTCTGTTAGTGACAGTCGTGATGTTCAATTGAACACTCCTGTTAGACGTAATAATCATACTGATCACACAGACAGTAGTGCTTCTGATATACAAATGATGGACTTGATGGGCTTGTTGTTGTGGTAATAAGTCTGATAGCGCCACAGAACTTAGCACCAATGAAGTTGAGAACTGGGAAAACGACATTTATACTGATACACTTTCAGGTTTTTGTGATTCTTATAACGATGATTTAGAAGGTGAAATGAATGAAGAGAAATTTTGTACTTTTGCTGCTGCATGTTGGCATTTTTGTTTATGTAGCTCTGAATTATGTGAAAGTCATGTTGATTATGGAGCGGCATGAAACGAACATTACTGATGAAGACGTACATGAGCGATTGGCTGGCCACATGGAGGGACTGTGTCCCAGGTGGCAAAAGTAAGCCAAAAAACAGTGGTGGTGGTTGTGGACGACCCGGCAGAGGCCAACACAGAAATTGTGTGACTCAATGCATTTAAGAGAATTTTCAATAAAATTACCTGAATTGCTCCCATAATAACTGATGTTGTGTGTGTGTGTGTGTGTGTGTGTGTGTGTGTGTGTGTGTGTGTGTGTGTGTGTGTGTGTGTGTGTGTGTGTGTGTGTGTGTGTACATGCGTGCGTGCGTGCGTGTGTGCGTGCATGCGAGTATGAATTTCATGGTGGACAACAAACAGAATGGCTGTGAAGCCTGGATACTGTGAAAGGATGAAGAAAATATAATCAATGCAACAGAAAAGAGGTTCTACGGACGACTTTCCAGAATCAAATGGACAGACACAAGAACAAACCACAGCATGTTAAATGAACTGAATGCTAAGCACCAACTGTTCACAGGGATCAACAGAAGAAAACTGAAACATGTAGGCCATGTGATCAAAAACACAAAGATAGGATTGATGTCAACAGTCATGCAGGGGAAAGTTTAAGCAAAGTTCAGAAAGGGACAACTGCACATCCTACTTCACTTCAACACATTGCTGGTGTGTGTGTTTTGGAAGTTGCCTACAGATGTCTCAATTGTGAGACTTGGAGAAGATGTGTGTGACTTTGGGAGACAATGGCACCCACTGGCGACACGGGGGTGAAGGAGAAGGATGAGGTAGATGATGATGGCAATACAGCCCATCATTGAACTAGCTATAGAAGGCCAGCGTCAGCCGTGCTAGAACTAGCATTACTAGTTGCAAAGTGAGACAACTGCAGGCGGAAATCCAAACAAATCTTAAATAAATGTTAGCGAACCGCCAAGAGAAAAACGTGGACAAACGAGTCACAAGACAAAACACGATGCGCGTTTTGACCTCTTAGGTCTTCTTCAAGCAAGACACAAACAAGCAGGACAATGAAAAGGAACGAATTTGTCACTTAGCTTAGATCTCTTCAGCGTTGAATCAACGCCTGCCTACCTGCGCGCTGAAGAGATATAAGCTAAGTGACAAATTCGTTCGGCACAGGCACAGTGTTTTTATGTCTTGCCTGAAGAAGACCTAGGAGGTCGAAACGCATCGTGTGTTGTGTCTTGTGTCTCGTTTGTCCACGTTTCTCTTGGCGGTTCGCTAACATTTATTTAAGATTTATTTAGTATTTACTAGCTAGGATGCCAAGCTAGAACCAAGGATAGGCCCATGTAGAACTAGCTAGGGTGCCAAGCTAGAACCAAGGTTGCGCCCATGTAGAACTAGCTAGGGTGCCAAGCTAGAACCAAGGTTGGGCCCATGTAGAACTAGCTAGGGTGCCAAGCTAGAACCAAGGTTGGGCCCATGTAGAACTAGCTAGGGTGCCAAGCTAGAACCAAGGTTGGGCCCATGTAGAACTAGCTAGGGTGCCAAGCTAGAACAGGAACATGGGGGATAATGAGGAGAAGAAGGAAGTCAGAGTAGATGTATGGGAAGGTGGTTGATAGCCAATGGAGAGTTTACTCCAAGAACAAGAAAAAACTTACATCAAAGACAAAACACATACCACAATTTTCATGTTCATCTGACTTGTCCGAACAGTCCATTCGGTTGTCACATTCCCACCACATTGGTATACACTTCGACTCTTTTTTACACACCTGAACTGAGACCTGCATGAACACATGCATGCAAAGCACGCACACACCACACGCAAGTATCCATGCATGTATGCGAGTGCACACACACACACACACACACACACACACACACACACCATAAACCCATGAGGTGAGGAGAATCAAAATGCCTTTTTCCCTTTACAATATAGTACCACACACACACACACACACACACACACACATCAGGAATAACTATACTGACAGCTTAAGTATTGTCAATTCTTTGTTTCACTCACTGGGTAGCACAGCAATGAAACTTTCATTCATTATAAAAACTGAGTACAGTAATAATAAACGTGAACTGAATCACCAGGCAGCTGCCCCTATATGAACAAGAACTGTAACGCTACAGACAGTGAGCCATTCTCCACTGTCAGCTACTTTCATACCCACTCTCACCTTAACCCCTTCCCTCCCACAATACGCCCACTCTCCACAAAAAACAGCCCATCTCAACAACCCCATCACCATCTGAACATGCACCACTGAACACCACTGGAATGACTCAGCAGCAGTGCTATGTCTGTTCTGCTGTGTCTCCTCATAATGGCCTGATACCGAGGTATCCCTGTAGACTGCCAGGGGCTGATGCTATGATGGACTTGGATGTAACTGTGTAGGGGGTAGGGGTAAAGGAAATAAATGGAGAGAAGGATTGGGGAAGGAAAATAGGGGCTGGAATGCCTCTATAACAGCACAAAAGGTTAGATGTCGCAACACACACACACACACACACACACGTACATACACAGGCACACACACGCACACACACACACACACACATACGCGCATGCATGCACACATACATACACACACACAAAGAAGAAAAAATACCTTACTGTCAGTGACCACTTACGTTGTACAATTGGAGATGCAGGACACGCCATCATGAGACAGGTAGAAGTTCTCAGGACAGGCGCACACGCCGACCACTGAATCAATATCTGGTTCCACCTTGTATGGCCGCAGCAGACACAGGTGAGTACAGCCAATGTCACAGGGATTACGGCCCCACGCATCCAACACTGCAACAAAATTGAGTGCCACTTTCAGCGTTTACCATCATTTTCTTGGTCCATCTGCAAGATAACTTTTAACTCCTTGCCTCCTCACCTCTTTCTCCGCTGTTCCCCTATCACCACACACATACACACACAAACCACGCAAAAACTGAAATTTACACATTGATTTACAGCTCAGCATGTGCAAGAGTTCCTGGTTCAAATGGGCAGGGTAACTGGAACTGCATCAATATTTGTCATTTGCTCTGTTTCTAACATGCTTCTTGTCTTCAGAAAAGTTTATAAAAATAAATCGAAATCTGCTGAATTCCAGAAAAACGTGTTCTTTTTAGTATTTTAATTGAGCAGCTTAGCAGTCACCAGTTAAAAAAAAAAAACCACGCAATCTTTTCCTATGACAATGCAAAGTGGCTCAGTGAACTAAGCCACTGGCCATGTTCTGAGAACATCTGCAGAGGTGAAAAATAATGCAAAAAGTGTCCAGTGTCTCACCTGGCTCCTGCCTGAGTGGATGCACCACCTGAATGTCCATGGGTCGGTGGCCCAGGGTGGTGAGGTTCTGGTGTTGTTGCCAGAGAACTTGTCAGCATACATAATGGAGTCCTTCTCCCAGTCTGTCCAGTACAGCCGATTCTCAAAGGTCGTCATGGCAAACACATGGGGTACCAGGAAGCCCAGGCCAATCACCGTGCGGCGGCGGCTACCATCGATGGCAGCCATGCCAATATAGTCGAGGTTACCATCCGCCCAGAAGATGGTGCTGGTACATAGTCGATGGTCAGAGCATTGGGCCAGGCCAAGTTGTCCTGGTATAGAGAGGAAAAAAACAATCACAATACAAATTCTGATGAATAATGCAGGGATGTCACCTACAATGAAAATGTGAGTACAATCTGGCATTGTAGAGGTGTGTCTGCACATGTGATGAATGTATGGGCAAGTGACAGTTCAGACGGGTGATAGAAGGACCAAGTGTGAGTAAGCACATGATGTGAGAGGTTGAGGGAGAAAATGACACTTGAAGACTAGAAAGCAGTTCAAGAATTTTTTTTTTTTTAATATAAGAACAGAGTATTCATAAAAGAACGTTTCATTTATTTGAAAGCAACTTTTTTCCACCAAAGAGAAAAATTTTCTTAATCATCATTTATTCTTCGAAAAGTGAGGAAGAAGCAATCAGAGAGAGAGAGAGAGAGAGAGAGAGAGAGAGAGAGAGAGAGAGAGAGAGAGAGAGAGAGAGAGAGAGAATGGATGGAGGAGGGGGATAATGTGAGAGAACGAAGCTGAGAGTAAGACAGAACATTAAACAGTGTGTCACACTCTGGATCTGTGTGGTTTTAATACACATTTTCTATCAGTGTTGGTTTCTTTCAATTACAATTTCCTTCCTCTTTCATTTGTCTGCAGCTTCATTTCAGATCAACAATTTTCATATGTCTTTTACCTGAATAATGATTTTTCTCTCTGATCCATCCATATTTAGGCTGCCAATGTGAGGAGTGTCTCCCCAGTCAGTGTAGAACAGCAGACCTTTCTGAGGAAACACCTCCAGACCCCTTGGTTCCTGAAAACATCAAAGACCAGTTCATTCATTGCTTCTATTCAAATACCAAATGCTTTTATTACATCTGACTCTCATGCTTGTCTCTCTGATCAATGCAAGTGGGTGTCATCTTTTCTTTTTATCTAACAGGGGCATTTCTGATGCTGTGTTAGCCATGACAATTTGGCCAAAGTTAACAATGGGCCCAAAAAACTAGCTAGGTTTGACATGCTCTCACTATATGACACCAACTACATTTTTCTTTTATGTTACTAGAGAAATACATCTGAACTAGGTTTTCAAAAAGGATCGGTGCAACAAAGTTATAGCATGCAAATATTCCTCCTTGAAATGGTTGAAAACTGAAGCGAGTCAGCAGCAAGATGGGGTTTCTTCTAACCAGCAACATCACAGGGATGAAACCAATGCTGATGATGGGCAGGTGACAGAATGAGGCTGGATGTGGCTGTACATTGGGAAGGGGAGACACTTGGCATAAGAACACTGAAGGGGCAATGTGTCATTGATAGCAAAGAAAAAGGCCCATCCAAAAAATTAACCAAGTAAAATAAGAAAAAAAAAACAACTAGGGCAACTCGCAAGAAGTCTGTTTTAGCAAAACAATGTCATTCTTTCCTCAAGAAATACAGCCGAGTCTGTATCACCAAATTACATCTTCCTGACTTCACTCTGAAATTAAATCGCATATCCCTCCTCTCCTGCTCCCTAACAAAATTCATAACACAAAATCCAAACCTGCAGCCCCTCCCTGAGCAGCACCAATCTGTTGGCGCCATTGAGCAGGGACCTCGATGGTGTCGGTAGTCTTGTCACACCAGTAGAGGTTCCGACCCACCCAGTCCACTGCCAGTCCATCAGGGTTTCGCACTGTGGTGTTGTGTAACACCTCTGCCTGCTCACACCATCACAATAAAAAGTCTTCAAGGCCTGCATCTTTTGAATGAGATCTACAAAAAAATACATAAAAGAACGCACAGTGATGTGAAAAAAAAAATCAGTTCAACCTATTCAAACTCATCCACAAAGAATACACATGCCTTATCAATATCTCAAACTACATTCTGAAAAGTCAGCTGAACTCATTGTAACCTAATCCAAAATGATAAACAAAATACAAAACAAAACAATACCCAACACTCCAAATTGCAAATTCAACATTGAAAAAAACAATACAACCCAAATTCTATCTAGTCCAAAAAAGTACTCTCATAATACGAAACAACCCCAAACAGCACACTGACGACAACAAACCTCTGCAGAGGCAGAGGAAGAGTTGAGGGGCTTTCGGCTGATGGAGGAGGAGGTGAATGTGATATCACTCCAGTAGATGTATTGGTCCTGCCAATCAAAGTCCACAGCCACAGCATTGGTGGTGTTAGACTTTGGCACCTCTTCAGACCACCCCGTAGTGATGTTCACAAGGCGGATGTAGTACCGATTCGCCACAAGCAGTCGCGGTTTAGGATCTAGGCATAGGAAAATTATGTTATAGGTAAAACACACTGACATGACCAAGATGACATACTACACATCACTGTGTCAACATCCAATATTAGAGCTCTTAACAGTCGTTTAACCTGCAGTAAACACGTACAGAATAAACAAGTGAAGAAGTCAGTGACTTGATATTTATGCTCTATGGGTAATGCACCATTATCAAATATATTGCACACTAATTGTTGTTTAAGTATGGGCTTTTTTTGTTTGTTTGCTGTCACATAGTTCGCAAGAGACTCAGTGGTATTAATCCAGGACTTCACTGCTCAATCTGGCAACCCATGCATTGACCATTCATGTTGCAGTGCAGTGCCAGAAGACATGGAGTTATCAACATGAAGTACTGGAGAAGATGCCACACTGCTGATGAGTCACACTGACAGTGTTCAGTGGTATCTGTTCTGATCCAACAAACAGGGAACATATTTGAATAGATATGCAGATGAAACTTGACCCAGGCTACCATGTTCAAAGAGCATGAAAGACCACAGAATTTGAGATTTTCTTTGTAACAGTGGCCTGTCAGTGTCAAGTTAAGGTTATAGAGTTCTGTTTGAGATTACATGACAGCGCCGTTCTCCACATTAGCTTTCAGAACATATTCTAGCCTGAAAGATACAGACTCCTGCTGTATTGGTAAGGAAACTGGAGCAAACTTTCATAGACCCATCCACTTAGTAGATAAAACTCACTTCTGTGGTTTCCATCTTCCTTCTGATCCCATCCCAAAACACATTCAAAGACTGTAGGTAGGAGGCATCTAAAGAAAATAAAATCCAACCAATATCAAAACAAACACCCTCCAAGACCCAGAACACTTATCACCCAGACTCTGAACATTCCTACACACAAACAATATCAGACTATACATCAAGAACAGCAGTGTGTGGACTCACTTTTCACTGACTTGCATGATGCCTTGTCTCGCTCCAGTGCATACCCTTCTGCACACTTGCAGCGGTAGGTTCCCTGGTGGTTCTCACAGATCTGACTGCATGGGTATTCTGTTGTGCACTCATTAATATCTGTGGGCAAGGAACGTCACATGACACACAGGTTACAGTCGTGAAAAAACGTTACAAAATAGAAAGGTGCTCAGGTGAGTGCAGACCTCCACCAGGGTTTGAACAAATCCTGGATCCCCCACTTGATTCAATCTTTCCACCATTTTTCATACAATTGATACACTAGTTTCAAAGTGAAGCGATTGCAGGCGCAAATTGAAACAAACTTAAAAGAAGACTTACTGTTCCACCGAACAAAAGAGACCAACAAATTACAAGACAAAACTCGCCTTGGCTTAAGGCTGTGTCAGGCCAACTGACATAGGCTAGAACACCAAGGCTACATCAAAATGTTGTTATGCTCTGCATAGTTATGTGGGGATTGTCTTCAGTTGTGACAAGCTCCTAGCATAACAGTATCAGTCACCAAAATCCCCTGAAGTCGGAGTGTGGCTTTCCACATGGCAAGGTAATCAAAAACGGTCACACAGGTAATGTTCTCATCCCCAGCTGATGCATTTGTACCATAGTGTTCAAGTACTTCCGCTGTTTGAATGATCCCTCGAGTCTTTTAGCCAGGGTAAGACAACAACGACAACAACAAGACAAAACGCAACATGATTCAACCTCTTTTTTGCTCTTCTTCAGGCAGGACAAACAACATTAAGACGATGAAAACGAAGAACGAAGAACGAACAATCACTTATCTCCTCCCTGCCTAGATTTGAGGAGGTAAGTGACTTTTTGTTCTTCATTTTCATTATCTTGAATGTTGTTTGTCTTGCCTCAAAACGACCAAAGAGGTCAAACGCATTATGTTTTGTCTTGTAACTTCTTTGTCTCTTTTGTTCGGCAGAACAGTAAATCTTCTTTTAACTTTGATATAGAAGTTTTTTTTTTATCATAATCTTTTTCAGAGACAGACCATTCAATAGTTGTTGGAAAAAAACATAACCTCTTTGGTAGGGGGTAACCCCTGATTTCATTTCCACTCCCTCTCATGCTCATACACACACAGGGCAAAAGTTGGAAAAAATAATCTCAGAGTCAGAAAGAAATTTTCAAACATTTTCATTCAAACAGTCCTCTTTTAAAAGACATTCTGGAGAATCCTTTATTTTAAAAAAGGTTACCAGGTCTCCCAAGGCATTCCCACCTTATTTCTATAAACTTCCACAAACAATGAATATCAATCAACATGACAGTTTTTTTTCTTTGATCATGCACATGTGTAGGTGTGCAAACAAATAATGATTGACAATAATCCTTTGTTATCAGATTTAAACTGGGCTGAACTGACAAAACACACCAATATAAACATCAGATCTCTGCACAAAGAATTTGCTACTGAAGTGTATCACATCAAAAATCCATGAAAACTAGTGTAATTTGGAGACTTTCTTTGATCTTGGCATTTGTGTCTTGTCATGGAAAGCTAAAGGCTGCCAATCAGAAAATGATGAGTATCCTATTAAAATAAACTGCAACACTATGACAATGCTGAAACTGTCAGTGACAAATCCCATTTGCATTGGTCCCATCTTGTCATGCAGAGAGGTCAGTCTCTTATACCAATATTAATTATATCATATCAAGAAAAAAAAAGAAGAAAGAAAGAAAGAAAAAGAGACACACTGGTTTTCACACTGATATTGGTGGTTGAGTATTAAGTTATTTTAGAGTGAATTAGCATAAAAAAAAAAATAAATTTCTAGGTGCATTTGTGTAACACATGCACTCTCTCTCTCTGTCTCTCACTAACACACACATAAACATTATATATCTACTTTTTGACCACAAGAGATTTCCTGTCCTTTCTTTCTTTTCACCAGTAAAATTTTGAATCCCAACTTACAAAAGGAAAGAGCAGAAAATAAACTCACCCATGCATGTTTTCTTGTTGTTCTTCAGCTTGAAGCCAGGTGGACAGCTACACCTATAGCCTATCACCTCATCTGTGCAGTTGTGGCTGCAGCGACCATTCCATAGTTTGCATTCATTGATTCCTGCACACACACACAAAGAAGAAGATAAGTTTTCAACAACAAAAAAGTTTCTAACATTTTTTTCTTTTTTCTTTTTGCATGTAAGAAGATAAGTTTTCATATAAAACCAGTTTCTCATCTTTTTTCTCTTTTTATTAAAAAAAAAAAAGTTTTCAAATAAAACCAGTTTCTAACATTTTGCTACTGGTTCCAGTGGGGGCTTCAATCGACCTCACATGAGTCAACTTTGTTTCTCTAATCTGAAATCACAGGGAAAAAAATAATAACAGACAAGTCCATCTATCCATTATGTTAGTGCTGTCCCCTACTGCAATTTTCAGCTAAGTCATGTAAACAACATGTACCTGGAAGCATACTGTGTATGAGCATGCACAGAGAGAGCAACAATCAAACACACATTCATGTATACAGGAACATGTATCCACACTTACACACAGAAATATGCATTAACATAAATACATATAGACAAAGGCAAGTCTATGAACCAAAACACATGCACACACACACACACACACACACATGCACACAAAACACACACATTCCACTCACCACAGTTGGAAGGTTCATCAGAGCCATCCTCACAGTCATGGTAGCCATTACAGACCAGCTCATTGAGGATGCATGTTCCCGCTTCACACTGGAACTTGTTGGGATCCCCACAGGGGGAGGAGGTGGTGCAGTTTGTCTCATCAGAGTGGTCGGGGCAGTCCAGCTTTCCATCACACACACGCGATCGGGAAATACACTTGTGTCCCTGGCTGCACTTGACCTCATCTGGTCTGCACGACTCGTACACTGTGGAGGTGCAGCCACAAAGTTCCAGAGGACAGAAAACATGACAGTTGGGGAGACAAGCAAAAGAAAATAAAAGGAAAAACGTTACTGAACTTGAAACGAGAAAAACGCATTTTTAAATTCACTCAACATTTTTACCTACCCCCCCCCCCCCCCACCTCCCTCTTACACATGCACATGCACCTATACACACATGAAGGCACACACACACGCACACACACACACACACACACACACACACACACACACACACACACACACACACACACACACACAGAGATCAATTCAAACATCCCGGCTTCTCATGAATGCAGACTTCACATAATGCAAATGACAAACTAGTATAAATACCTTGATATGGAGTCCTATCAAAATAGGAAATTTAAATCTAACTTAAAACAAAAATTCAGCTTAACAGTAAGACCATTCATGCTTTCAGAAAGCAGTTCACAGATGCATGATAATATTTTACTAAAATTATCAGACAGCATGGTAACCCCAGTTTTCTGAGCAGAGGTATGGTTTCCATTCACTGAACTTAATACTCATGCCTTGTTTATAACATATCTGTCATGTCAGTTTCCTCATGAAAATCCCTGAGCAAAATTCTACAGACAGGTCTGACAATTCATTTATATATATAAAAAAATAATGACATTATCCACTTGGAAAACTAGGAAGATTTCCCTTGATTTTTAAAGATAAGAAGGCAGATAGTATGTTTAGGGATACAGATAACAAAATCTAGACAAAACTCAGACTAATATATGATTAACAAGACCAGTGCAAAGAATATATTTAGTTAACATACATATTACCAAACACTCTCCAAGCAATAGAATTAAAATCTGTTTGGAAAAAGCATAGTGTAAATCACATGTCTAAAAGTATAAAGTTCAGGAAAAACTTGAGGACTAACCCAGGAAGTTTTGGGATCATCAGAAACAAGATCATTTCAACAAACAAATACAAATTAGAACTGAATCCCCTATACCACAAGCATATAAAAAAGCAAAAAAAAAAAAAAAAAAAAAAAAAAGAGAATGTTCTGAACAAAAGTTCACATCCAATAATGACAGAAACTAGAAGTTGCTAACATATTTCAAGATTTGACAGAATCTTTTACCAGCTGCTGTGGTGAAGTGGTTTGTGCTCAGATCCCAGCTGGGAGGTCGTGGATTCCATTCCAATCAGAACCCTTCAACTGGCTCCTACCCAGAGCTGATTCTGCTATGGGCTCAGTTGGGAAGAACAGGATCACACAGCTGAGCTTCATCCACCTAATGGATGTATCTCTCAGAGCGTTGCTCAAATTTCCTGACCTAGCATTGCATGCTTGATACCAGGATATTTCATGAAAGCAGGCGTAGAGTATCAGACCCAACAGGAATCTGTAACATCTTCATCATCCTCATCTTCACCAATCAACATATAAAAAGAAAGTCTCAGATTCTGTGGCCCTTCATGTCCTGCTCTTGTAGTAACCCAAGTTCAAATTTCCTCTGCACATCAATGCCCTGGTTATTTCTATTACAGTCACCAGCATCGACAAACTCATGGGCGCTGTCCATTGATGAATGTGCTAGCACCCTCCAGAGAAAGAGCTGGCTCCACAACTAAGTAATTATTGTCATCATAGGTGGTGTCCTGCATATGCTGGTCAGAAGTCACCACTGCATAACACCAAAAAGTGACTTGGCAGCAGTGCAATGTCTCCTCTAATGGATTGCCTCATGACAACTTGACACTGACTGTTCTCTGTAGAATGCCAGTTCCAGAGTTGGACCGGGACAAGCCAGGCTGTGGCTTTGGACAGGGGGATGGAATGAGCAGTGTGAGTGCAATGCCACTGAAGTAATGCTGATGAAGACTGAAAAAAAAAAATTGGTATCTCTTAACCCTTTTACACACACACACACACAGAGTTGCACAAATACTCACCGCAAGTGTCAGGTTCATCAGAACCCATCCCCACAATCATCATCACCATCACAGTAGTAGAGGGATCGTATGCAGCGGCGATTCATACACTCAAACTGGTTCCACTCACACTTGACTGGTTCTGCAAGTTCACACAACAAACTATGTGTGTCACAAATATGTGTGTTGTGTCTGAATACTGCAAAGAACGGGGTGGAAGGAACAGATAATTAAAAGGGATGGGGGGAACAAAAAATTAAGACAGCAGGCAAAGCACAAGATGGGTTTCTCCACTAAAGTGGATCATGCTCTTCCACTGCACTGAAAGCCTGGTATACACACACAAACACACACACGCAATGCATATACATGTACACACATATTCCTTCAACGCTGACATCCAGACAGAATACTCCCCCCCCCCCCCCCCCCCCCTGTCCTACATAAATAAACACACAGTTTCTCCACTAAAATGGATCATGATGCTCCACTGTGCTGAAAGCCAAAGATACACACACACACACATACGCAAATGCATACACGTGTACACAAATATTCCTTAAACACACCGACATCCAAGTAAACTCCCACCCCTGTCCTAGACACACACAACACAACACACACAGAGTACATGGAATGTTTTTGCCCAGACCACCCTGCTGACACTGATGACTGACCACATCCATTGTCCACACGTTCATCAGCTCCATCAATGCAGTCTGAGTCTCCATCACATTGCCATTCTTTAGGGATGCATCGCCCTGAACTGCATTTGAAGTGGGTGGTTACATTACACTTGATGTCATCTGAAAGCAATGCCAAATGTGAGACGTTTGAGAGGTAAGCATGCACAATCATCTATGAATCTTTTCTGTTTGTCTGGCTGTTCCCAGCTGAAACCTCTGGTAGTCACCCACTGACCCAAGATATGCATCTCTCCAGCAAATGCTAGGTAGTAAAGTATACCTCACAGGATTGGAAGATTGCGTGTATGGCCACTTTCAATCACCTTCACCACAAACGTGGCCATATTCTATCTTAGGAAGTCATCCTTGCACGACAATGTATACCTGTTCACCACAACTGCAAAACGCTGGTAATCAACATTTGCTAGGGTGTGCAGTCTGCAACTCCTCATAAAGCACCATTACGTTATCCCAGATGCCACGAAGGTTCTATACAGTCTGAAGTCTGTGTTATATTCGCTTCCTTTGTCTCTAGCTAGTGTTTCTCATTTTTGTTTCTTAATTGTTGAAAGCCCTGTCAACTGCTGAGGGCCATACAAGGACTGTAATCAATTGAAAAAAAAAGACAAACAAAACATCCTGTTCATAACATCCTACATACTGACCTCCCAAAAGGAGGACAAGACTAATGCTGAAAGTGCTGACCATTTGGTTTAGTTTTTGTATCCAGTCTGTGAAAAAAAAAAACAATTAAAAAATATAGTGACCTACAAAAACTATCTAAAAAGGTCCTGTTGGCTACTAACAACATGGAATTGAGTGAACGGGGGTACTGCCCATCTCTGTGTACCATCCCTCTAATCAGTCACCAGATTACAACAGGGAACCAGCTTGGTGTAGCATGAAGAAACTCAAGGCAGAGCTTGACAACAGAAAGTCTTCAGAGAGACACACCTTTCTCAAACATGTACTTAAGCCCTGAACTCCTTACACTCTATGGGCTGCATCCTGGTCAAGACTCCTTGATGCACTTCTGACGACAGAATTTTGTATGGCATTACTGGGATTCAAACATTCACCCTCTGATAAGCTAGTCGCAAGACATGGCCTTCTTAGATAGAAATCTTACCCTTTCTGCTATCGGACACCGGATGAAGTTGGAGAAATTTTAACCTTCTGATATTCACTCTCACTTCTCCTCAACTAGATCCAGATGGAACTCTTTTCAGATGCCTCTGCAACTGCCTTTAAGGTTGAGGTCCTCTTTTACCACAAAAGCAGGAAAAAAAAACTGATGACATGAAAGGAATACAAGAAACAGCAGTCACAAGGAGTTACAGGGAAAGAGAAAATTCTAATACAGAGTGTAAATTTATAATGAGAAAGCCCCAGCATCCCCACGGGGGAAAGCAACTGTGCTATGTCAACAAGGTATGATCAGAGGAATATAATAATGCCAATGTGTGCATAGGGGCAATCTGATCGGTGTTAACTCTGTAATGGTCACAAGAAACAATGCCCTTCAGGGTGTGTCAGGGCAACGTGATTAGTGTAAACCCTATGGCCTTGATAAACATAAGATTTAAAAGAAGGCATTACTGACTAAATATCCACATTCCTGCAAATGCTCCTTTTCCATTTGCCAGATCTGTATAAAATAAAAAACCAAATGACTGAAAATATCTCTCTTAGCTTCACATCATTTTTATCCATAACTAATGCATAAAAATAGTCTCTTTTTCAAAGACGTAACCTATGTATGCTTCACTGGCAATCTCATGATATTCCATACAAAGCACCCCTTTTCTCATAAGAGGAAAAGGCTAGTAAAGCATGAAAAATACAAGAAGACCACGAAAAGACAACTTACTACAATCCTTTTCATCTGATTTGTCATTACAGTCTTGGTGTCCATCACACTTCCAGTTTCAGGGATGCACACAGCATCACCGTCACACACTTCATTTGGTCTGCTTCACATTTGTAGGCTGAAAATAATGCCATTAAAATGGTAACTTACTGGTAATTGCAGAATCAAAGAACAGATATTCAACTTGTTCAAACTGGAAAATGACACTTGATTTGGTAAACTTCACATACAAATTGTTATGATTGTTTCAAAGGATATCTTAATTTGGGAAATTCTAATCTTTCCTACTTATACAACTCACAAAGATTTTTCTTTAAAAGAAAATGGACAGGATTTCTATTTTCACCAGTAACATTTACTTCAGATCATCAAATGACAATGTGAAAACAAAAACCCTACCCTGCTAAAAGTGAATTTTTAACTTCAGTAACAATACTGTCCAGAAACTGAACATGAAAGCTACCAGACGTTTATTCTCACCTTTTTAACTTCTTACAGGATCAACAGACAATCAAATGATACAAGAAGACTAAATAGACTATGTTACGATAGTGCACAATCAATCTGCCATGTGCTGT
Source organism: Conus betulinus (assembly GCA_016801955.1). Lineage (NCBI taxonomy): Eukaryota > Metazoa > Mollusca > Gastropoda > Neogastropoda > Conidae > Conus > Conus betulinus. Next base: position 134,435 of record JADBJO010000359.1, on the reverse strand, counting down.
GGGGTGGTAGTAAGCATTGTGGGGTTGCAGGCTGAAGACGCTGGGTTCAAGGACCAAGGACTAACAGAGGCATTTGTCCCATTTTTTGTGTCGGCTAGCTCCTACCCAGTGCTGAATATGTTATGAGCCCAAATGGTAAAACTGGTATCATACAGCTGAGTCTTATCCACTTATTGGATGCATCTCCGAGTGTATTGCCCAAATTTCTGGACCACAACTGAATGAATGCGACTGTATATCTTGGGCCTGGTCAACAATGGAAAACATTATGAAAGGAAGCCTAGAGTACAACCCTGTTATGTAGCCTCTGAAAAGAATGGGTCTCCACAGCATCATCTTCATCATTCTCACTGATCATCAATAAAAAAAAAAAATGTGCCGAAATCTGTGGCTCTTCATATGATGATTTCCGATTTCCTCATCATGTGTCGGTCTGTTGGGAGTTCATGTCAAAGTTGTTGCACTCAGCCAGTTGACTGGGTGTATCGTTGGATGTGCATAGAGGCCTCACTCCCTCAACTCACATTGGCTCCAAGACTACATAATTACTGTTGTAACAGCAGTGTTAGAAGGGGCTGTCCTTTGTATGATGGATCAAAACCAGGCACCACTAAACACTATCAAGGGACTTAGCAACAATGCAGTGTCTTCTCTGGCCGACTGTCTCTTGACAGCTTGATTGCCCTCTGTTGACTGCCATACGGGGGTTGTTACTGAACAAACTGGGTGTGGCTATGTGGAGCCAGACTGAGCAGTGTGAGAACAATGCCATTGACAGGGCAAGGGAAATGAAACTGTAAAAAAAGAATTCATTATAATATCCAATACTACTGAATGGGAATCACGCTCATTTCCCATTATTTTTTCTTGACATGGTCAGCTCATGACTAAAACCGACTGCATGACATTGAACAAGCTGGACAGGAGCACAAGATGTCCCCACAACCCTTACTGCAGTTCAGCTCATCAGAGCCATCAGAGCAGTCAGCATCCTTGTCACACCGCCAGCGACCAGAATGCACATCCCATCCTGGCAACGGAAAGCTCCCTCTGGGCACTCCGTCTCTGCAACATGGTTACCAACCGAGTGAAAACTCTCATCCACGTAATCCTTTTTTAGGAGTCTTGTATAGGCGTTTTTATGCATGAAACCTGAACTTACTCCAGTCAGGATCATGCTTATCACAGAAGCAGAGAGCCTGTATGATGTTACGTACGTGTGTGTGTGTGTGTGTGTGTGTGTGTGTGTGTGTGTTTTTTTTTCGACTGGTAAATTATAGCAAACATGTTTAAACTGAAAGAAAGACAGTTTTTATTGCACTGGGTCAAAAATTCTATATTTCTAAGCTTGAAAATATAAAATTTGCAAGCTTTTCAACAACTATTTTATGTTTCTCAGACCCAGCACACATTATCTGGCTTTCTCAGTAAATTTTCCTCCCTCAGAATAGGCCCTTCCAGTTTCCAGATATACTTACCACAGCTGTAAGCTATCCTGCACACAGCTTACACTCAAATCTAAACCATGATCTTACTGCAGTTACAGCTAGCTGACTAATCCATGGCTTCTACAGTCACAAATCTGTGAAACTGGAGTGTGGGCATTTGAAGGCCTCATACTCCAAATCCATTTAATCAAGGAAAAAGAGACAGGTCATCGTCATCTGTAGAACAAATCATTAAAAGAGGAGGATATAAATCCAGCAGTGACAACAAGAACACAAAGAGAAAGAGAGAGAGAGAGAGAGAGAGAGAGAGAGAGAGAAGAGAGTGTGTATGTGCCATCTGTCATTCAGATGTACGCATAGATTTAGATTCTTATACACTGCATTTCCTGTCTGTAGGAGAGAGTTGAGACAGCAGGGAAAAAGAGGTCTTGATATTCAAAATGAAAGCCAGCTTTAAGGGCCTTGTGAGAGGATCCATGGCTGCCGAAAATGAAGTCAGTAAAGACAGCAATGGTTAGGTTGTTCACTGGTCCACGGAAAGGAACCGATGTAACAATTCTCAAAATAAAGCAACATACAAGTCAAGGGCAACTACTCTTTACAGTCTTACTGAGATACTGGAAACATGGTGAGCTCCCTCACTTTCCCAACTATTATCATCGGATTCCCATTATCAAGATGGTCATTCATGCCATTGAAGGACAAGGATCACAGGCATTATCAATATTACTTTCTCTCTCTCTCTTTATATCTTCACTGCTGTCACTACTGGATTTACTACCTTCTCTACTTGTCAGTCATTTTTCAGTTGACAATGACCAAGCTTCATAATCAGACAGCATCTCATGTACAAGAACCCTGGTCCAGATTTGCAAAATCAACTCAGTGCTCTGCAGTGCCCTGCCCTTACCAGTGTAGTTGCAGTTCTTCTCGTCATTGTTATCCCAGCAGTCATTGCTGCGGTCGCAGATCCAGCTGGGGTAGATGCACATGGAGGTGGTGTTACAGGAGATGAGCCCTTCATGCTTCACGCCCGCAATTTCCAGCTGAGAGCAGTTGAAATCTGGAAACACATCCACGTGTATGTTTGCAAAACAAGTAGGTACACTCAGGTAACATTCTCTCTCTCATCAACATGCAGAGATGCATATTCGTGCACACACACACACACACACACACACCAAAACTCACTTCATATATCCTTCCCTCACTCACTTTGAAAACACACACCACACAGAGTTTATTTCTCTCCATCTCACTCACTCACACACACAGACACACGCACAAAACAGACACTTTATTTCTCTCGGTCTTACACACACACGCACAGACACACAAACCAACCACATCTGTTCCCCATCCCAACCCACCACACACCCAGCCCACACCCACACTCACGGCAGTTCATTTCATCGGAGTGGTCAATGCAGTCACTGTCATGGTCACAGCGCAGATCTCTGGGAATACACATGCCGTTGGACACACACTGGAACTCATCCTCCCTGCAGGGGCAGTTCTCCTCATCTGAGGCATCCTCGCAGTCCAGGATGCGGTCGCACACACGGTGTCCCTCTATACACAGGTGGAAACTTGCTTCCTTTGTTTTGCTGTCACACTGGAAGTATGGGACTGGACAGGTGCGAGTAGCTGGAGAAAAGAGTCAATCTGTGCATGGTAGTTTCTTTCGTTTCCAAATCATAAATTGAAATGTAACCATAGCAAAGCTGTCAGCAATGTGTGCCTTTTCATGGCCTTTTGCGTTTTTGTGTGTTTCTAAAATGTATGACTTGAGACAAATTTCATTTTGGAATGTATGAAATGTAATAACCTTTGAAATAAGGTTTGTTTGTTTTTTTTTTACCACAAAATGAATTTTTAAAAAAAATTAATAAGCTTTGAAATAAGTTATTTTTGACCAAAGGAATTAATGTTTTCACAGAAGGGAGAAATATTATGAATTCATATAAGACAAATCTGTAAAGATGGGAAAGGTCACAGTGTGATAATCACTTCTTCACGGAATCACCACGTTACATTACATTGACTGTTAACATATTCTGTTACCTGATGAAACATCTGATGCGACTACTTAGAATTTCAGTGGACAAGGAGAGTAATGCTCATCTCACTGGGTTGGAAAATGGGGACAGCAATATTGCAACATCATTGCAATTTTATTGCTGGTAAGGGCACATCAAGGAGACAGGGAAATATGGACTAGGCATGAAGATGCACTGATGGGGAGGCAGAATCAGGGAGAGGAGAATGGGTCAAGGAAGAAGACCAAACTGTCAACTTTTCTTCACCACCGTCAACAGATTTAGTTGCTCTGACACGTGGAATGTCCAAACACTCACACAACTGACTTACTGCAATAATCATGACAGCTGACTTACTGCAATAATCATGACTTTCGTCACTGGTGTCTGAACAGTTTGCCACACCATCACAGGTTTTGCTGAAGGGAATACACATGTTTCTGTCGCGGCAAACAAAATCGTCCTCCTTACACACCATTGTCACCGATTTACCTGACAGACAGAAGACAAAGATCAAAGGCATACATCACAATAATTTGCATCAATATTTCTTCATATCTGTTGGATTTGCCAACTTTTATATCATAATGTGACTGTAAGATATACTGGAAATGGAGGACCCTGATAGAAAGTTTTCTTTTTAAATAGTAATAATTTGGAAAGAAAAAAAACAAACAAAATAACCAGAAAACGCTTGAAAAAGGAATTTTACAACTAAAAGTAATATTTTTGTACCTTTTTCTGTCAAATCAGGAAAATGAGAGGTATCATTGAGTTTGGACTGGTAGTTCAAACAACCATAATTCCCAGAAATAATAGGTTATCCCTGCTGACTGCAAAAGTTGACCCTTCATCTTTGGCCTTGGTTTTTCCCAAGTCATCTCCTGAACCCACTATATTAGCCCTAAAATTCCTTTTTCTCTTACTTACCTGTCCACACAAATGCCAGAATGTCGAAGAGGATGGTGGGAAGCATGCTCAACTGATGAGGAAGACACTGGACCCCACATGAGAATGTCCCTGTACAAGTTCCTCAAACCTAGACGCTGGGGCCACTAAGGACCATATACGATAGTCTTAATTCTTAATCAAAGCGGAGAAAAAAGTCCTAGTCCCTGCCCTCCCTTAAAATAAAGGAACAAAATGACAAGTTATAAGCACAAGTCAAAGATGAAGAATTTCTCAAGCCCTGCATCAGGAAAAGGTGAAGATCGTCTCCTCAGATATACTGGGAAAGCGACCACTGATAGTGCCGCTTAAAAAAATACCCTTTCAAACACACTGTGCCATTTCGAAGGCCCTTCTGCAGACAAATCACAAATAAAAACTAATAAAAAAAACTTGAAAAGTGCAAAGTTAACATACTGCTAAAAGATACAAATGGTATATAGTGAAAGTGCTACATCACAGACAGACTGGAACAGAAAGGGCCTATGTAAAATCAGCAGGGGTGTGCTGCCACCTGGGTGACCTATCCGCTTTAGGCAGTCGAATGCGTCCATATCTTCATTCATATCATGAAGGCAAAAACCTGCCAAAGGCTGACTGCTACTACAGCTTGCTGCACAATAAAGGCGACTGTAATGCTCCGCCAGAGGGAGCAACTGGCAGGGTGAGTGGGATGAAGTGGTTTCTGGCCAGTCATAGCCCTGGAAAAAAAAAATGGCCTAAACCATGAGTTTAACATCTGGAGTTTTACAGCCAAATCCATGTGGCTACACCACAGAAGTGAGCACAAGAGGCCTCTAAGCTGGAATCAACCGAAGCTCACCTTTCTGCCTCAGGGACCACTGTCAGACCTACTCCAATTGGGGACCTGTCTAAATATGAGCACTATCGTTGGATGTATAATAGATCTCCACTGAGATCAAATTACTCAACAGACCTTCTTCCACTACAAGGCTCTGAGGGGTCAAGAGTGTGCAGCAGATGGGGAGAGGGGGGGAGAAGGGTGAGGGGGAACACTCTCTAACCTGTCTCCACTAACCTCTGTACCACTGTGGAATGGGTGAAGCTGGGAGAGGACGCCGACTCTGGCCAAAACTGGCGGACCGTCATGGAAGTTAACAAAAAAAATGGAACTCATGAACCAAATGCCATGTCACACCCCCGAAACCTTTGCATGAGTTACACGGCAAGAAAGAAAGGGGAACATCCAGTACAGAAGACGCTGGTACAAAGGCACAACTTGTAGCACGAATAACAGACAGAAGAGGTCGCTGATGAAGTGGGGTTTAGGAGATGACTTGAAAAAAGCCAAGGCAAAAGATGAAGCGTCGACTCTTGCAGCAATAGCCCCAAATTTCCAGGAATTACAGTATGAAATTTCTTCTCAAGAAGCCACATAACACAGAGCCTCCACCTTGAAGAGAAAGCAAGGTTGAATGGGTATTTATGGGAATCCATAAAGACAAGATGCAAAATCCCCTGACAAAGCAGAAAGCGGTGTGTTCCTCCACCAACGAAAAGAAGAAAAACCAAACCAGTTTGAATATTAATTTGGTGAAGAGAACTCATTAAGGGCAGGCAGTCACTCCTGCTGGCTAACTAGGAGTGGAGGAGTGATTAGCCCCAGCTCTCCTCCTTTTGTTGTTGGTTTTTTTTTTCATCAGCAATGTTACATTCTATGTGTAGATAAGGCATTGGTTTGGACAGGCAAGTATGAGAAAAAGATACTTTCAAAAGATGAATTGTTAAGTTTACAGTTTCTTTAAATTGTTCAGTAACTTCTAATTTTAATGAATACTTTCATCCCAAGACATTTTCACACATCACTATCATTAACATATTTTAACTTCAAATGATAACGACACTGCAGACTCACTTATGCATCGCTTTCCATCACCAAGAAGTTTGTAGCCTTCGTTACAACCACACTGAGGTATTCCCTTTGGGGTCACTGTACAGAACTGGTCACAGCCAAATGCGTTCTTGAAGCATGGATCACTCTCACCTGCATCAAAGCACATGTATCACAAGTTGAACCATCACCACCACAATGGAAAAGGAACAAAATGGAGTGGAATAAAAGATGATTCTAGTGGTCTGACAACCCAGGAAGCTAGCCTGCCAATTCTCACAGTGTGGGACAGCTGAAATAATCTATTTGATTACTTCTGTCTGTCCTTTTTTTCAACCCACTGTTGATAATCTGTGTCCAGATATCAACATTTTCTACATAACAATCCTGAATGCAGATGCATATATGCACACAAGTACACACACACACACATACACATACACACACACACACATGCATACACACCACTCACGCATGCACGAACACACACACACCAAAATCACTGAAATACAGCTGAAAGTAACTCACAGTCACTGGCGTCCTCATCAACGGCCACAATGCCCATGGGTTGTCGCTCAATATCTTTGCGTAGCCACATGATCCCGGAGCCGTCATACTTGTTGGCCCTCAGCACTGCCCGCAGCAGCCAGTCTGTCCAGTACACGTAGTCCCCGTGCACCGCCAGGCTAAAACTGTGTGCTGGGTGATGGAGGCTACGATCACCTACACACACACACACACACACACACACAGAGAAAACTGAATGAAAAGCAAAATGAGGAGCAAATACTGTAAGAATATTAAATGCTATAAATATTCCATTGATCCTCCATGAAAGATAGAGACTAATACAAAAGTACAACCTAATATCAATTCAGGGGTCTAGCTGCCAGAAACTGGTCACTATCAGAAGGACCATTCAAAGCAATCACTAAATAGCAATATCCTCAGCACTTTCACAGCTGCCCTTTACCTTATCCGTGATAATGGTTCACAGGCTTCAATTAAATGATGTTTTTACAGTTCATTAATTTGTAGCCTTACGTCTTGATTTAACTGTGATAAAAATATTTTTTCATTTCCCTGACCTTTATTACATTGTAGTTTTACTTATTATTACTGCTATTACTACTTTAAATCCTGTTATCATTGTTTTCAAATTTAGTCTAAAGTTATTATGCTAACAAATACTAATACTTACATGCACACACACACACACATGTGCATACAACCACACACACACAAACACACACTTTACAGCCATTTTTCAGCAGTTTACAACATTGTGGAGGACACCTGGGTAACAATATTTACAAATGGTCCCAAACACACAAATCCTTAGAATGACCCCAAAAGCTACAAGCTGCTGTGGTACAAGAAGAGACAATGCACTGCTGCCTAGTTGCTTCAGTGGCATTCAGTGTTGCCCGTTTCGCTTCAATCTATGCAGAACACACCCTGCAAAAACCCTTACTGGAAACAAGTATTAAGTAGACAGCATCTCTCACACACACACACATACCAAACAAAATAAACAAAAAATCCAACCATAAACACCACTACCACTCTTTCAGAACCATCGTAGTTTACACGTTCAATCTTATCCAGTCGAGCATCTGACCAGTATAGTTTGCGTGCCTTATAGTCGATAGCCAGTCCATTGGGAGTCTGAATATTCTCTGTAATGATGGACTCAGCTCTGCGACCATCATAGGTAGAAGTCTGAATGGCTGGACTCTGCGGGTTCCAGTTTGTCCAAAAGATACGCCTGTGAATCAAACAGTTTCAACTTTACACTCCAGGCACAAAATTTCATTCACCTTAGAAGAATCTATCATGCACTGCATTATCTTTAAATGTCCTTTTCCCATACTTATCCCTCCAAACAAATGCCGTATCTCAACTTGGTGTGGAACAATCCAAAACAAACAAACAAAAAAAAGTTGGGAGAACAGGGAGCTAACTTCCATCTCAATCCCCAGATAGGCCAGCCAGGGTTTTTGCTCCTTGTGAGTTCACAACATTGCACTATATTAGAACTAGCTCAGTTTTCTACCTTAAAAATGGAAATCAGAGTCTAATCTGCAAATGAAGAAAACAGATGACTGAACTGCAGGCGTGTGTGTGTGTGTGTGTGTGTGTGTGTGTAAAAACGACAAAAGCTTTTTGTATGCAAAGTATGGTGGCCAGAGCTAGAAGCTGTGCTAGCAGACTGCATCCAGGGAAAACTCGGAAAGCAACTGTCAGAATTTCTACAGAGGCTCTGATGTTGTTTCCATCTGACACTTTGAAGCCATGTTTCTCAGGATTTTCAGTGACAGAGGACTAATCAAACTTCAAATAAACTGCAACTGGAGAGTGCTGTGTCCTATAGTTACCACTGCTCTCTCTCTCTCTCTTTTTTTTTGATTAACTTTGTGGCTTATACTTTCTTCTGCTTCACAGATATGACATGTGACATAGCCAGAAAGTATGACAAATTATCGTTTTTGGGGGTGGGATAGGATGTGGGGAGGGGAGTGTATACATGCTCTATTGTTGCAAAGTGCTCTCTAACTGACAAAATTGTTTTTTTTTGTTTTATAACTAAGGACTGTGTGATAAGGACTGTGTCATTTTGTAGGCAGGAAATCATGTTGAAACTTTCTAGATGTACTGTGACGCTCTTTGTGAAATGTGCACCAACATCTTAATAGTCAGGAAACAACCATTTTTGTTTTGCATTACCACTGTTTCCTTTTACATGCCACAGAAAGTGAACTTAAGCAAAACACTGACTGTAAGCATGGATTGATGACAATGGCGCGAGGATGGTCATTGGTGTGGAGTTGGATGAGGATGTCTCGGCGGGGCTCACTGCCTGGGATGTGGGTAGACTGGAGGCTGAAGTCCAAGCGGTTGATGGAGGAGTTGGTGTAACTAGTGAAGAACAACTGCTGGTTGCGGCTGTCGTAGGCCAGCCCTTCTGCTGAACCCACATCTGGAACATACAAGAAAAAGAGAGTCTTAGTTAGATGGGGGAAAAAAGGATAGATTGCAAGTGAGTGAGTCAGGGTGTATGTGTGTGAGTGTTCATGTGTAAGCATGCATATTTTGTGTTTATGTGAGAATGTGCAGGTGTGTGTTTGCATGCAAGTGTGTGCGTGTG
>JADBJO010000359.1:62500-120000 GCA_016801955.1 Conus betulinus | reverse complement strand
TGTTGTTTCAGAAGTGCTGGTGAACCAGGACGATTTTCAACCTGTGGACTACTTCCAGCTCTTCTTCTGCTGTTGGGGTACCTTGATTTGTAGTTTTTTTTTTTCATTTTGGTCTTTATTTTTGTGAGTAGAGTGTTTCTCCTTCTTTGTTCAAAGTTTGATGGCATGCTTTCTTCTTTTTTATGTTGAAAACTAAAGTTAGCATTCAATTTTCTTATTTTGCTTTTTTTTTGGCACTTGAAATTACCAAAAATTTGAAAATGTTGTTGTCTAACCATTACTAACATTCTATAATCTAACAAAAGTACAGTTTATTTCCTCCATTTCCCCCAAAACAGCATGAGAATAGGTTGTTTAGTTCCAGACATATTTGCGTTTCACACATGCTGGTATGAAATAAGATAATGTCTGGTGGTGAAAGGGTTAAGATGAAATCTACAATCATGTTTCTGTGTTTTACCTGTGCAGTTTTTGCCATCAGGAGCAAGTTTTCCATGTGAGCAGGCACAGGTGACCTCGTCGTCTCCCCGATACAAACACAGCTCCTGACAGCCGCCATTGTTAACAGAGCATGTGTTGTTCCCCTGGAAAGGCAGTCAAGGTGTCAACATAAAAGTACTATCAAAATATGTACATTAATAATGTAGATAACGTGATATAAACAATAAACAAAGAAAAAAAGGCAGGTAAGAAAGTTATCCATATCAGAACAGCGACATCAGAGAGAGACACTGACAGAGACAGGCAGACTGAGTGGTGGCAGTAGCAGCAACAACAGCAGCAGAAGCAGCTACACCAGTAACAGCAACAACCACGAGTGAATGATAGACCAAGTCCCTAATGAGCTGAGAAATTAAGGAACGAGTGATTGAATGTACTTTAATCAACTGATGGTAAGGCACAGTTACTTTTTCCAGATAAAAAAGAAACAGCATGAAAAAAAAAGGATTACAATGCTAACTGTACTACTCCTCATCTGATGAACACAATGGGTCAAGATCATGGCTTTCCCTGTCAAATGCAATAGGCCATAAGCATGGCTCTGCATCAGGTCAAATACCCTCCAGGCCAATTGTCAGCAGCCTCAGCTACGCAGCCTTCTTTTCATTTAATTATTTCTGCCTGGTTGTAGATTCATTGTTGTTTGACTGTTTACATTTCAAAGACTATTTTTTTTTCTGGAAAGAAATGAATGAATTTGCTGGTGATTATGAAGAGGTGTAAGAGAGTGCTACTTATGAGGGTCATCTGCTGTTAGTGAAGAGGCAATAGCTGTGATGGTGTGTGAAGTAACTTTGATATCTTGATCCCATGCACACACATAAGCTTCCTTTATTGTTTATTCTAAGTTTATATCCTCAGCCACAAGAAGAGGGTGATGGCTAGGGGTTAAGGGAGGGGGAGGGGGGCATTTAGAGGTGAATCCTTTGGCGAGTGTGAATAAAATCAAGCTACAAAACTGTTTTTTTGAACACTGATGTTTTTAATAGTAACACTTGATAAAAATAAGACTGACAATCTTATTCAAGAAATATTCATCATTGTTCTTGTCTTGCATTGCTCCATATTCTGAGAAAGAGAAGAGGGAGTGTGGCATAGATGGGTTTTGCCTAATAAAACAAAGAATCCAGCACTTTTCATGGTAGTAGCAACTGCAGATGGTCAGGTAACTAAACCTTCATGACACAAGATATTGACAAGATATTTTTTTAACAGTCATATCATTTTTCAGTAGCTTTAACAATGTGTCAGATGGACCTGCTTTTCAGACATTTGGCCACACTTCTTAGATTACCCTGAAACGATTTTTTGTTGGATTCATTTTTTGAAATACCTCCAACTACAAATAAGTAGTTTCATTACTATTCTTTTTATATTTGAGTTTATCTCTACTTTCCAAAAAAATGTAAATGTTTACACATCTTGTATTACTAGTCAGCAACAGAAGAGCCCTAGAGCAGAGTATAGCTGGTGGCAGTCATTTTCTTTTGCCTTTAGGCATGATTTCTGTATATGCATTCTAAGAGAAACAGAGCTGTATGGGTCAAATTCTTTTTTCTTTCACAGTCTATATTAAACCTTACATGCAAGGGTAAGGTGGATGAGTGGATTCGTAATCAGTGTGTGTGCACAACTAACCAATAAAACAATTAACACATAAGAAGGAAAGCATCAGATGATTAAAACGAAGGGTAAGAGTGATGAAAAGAATCACAAAAAAGAGCAATTAGAGAATCATATAAGAAAATAACAAAAAATACGAATATTACAAATCTATGAGAACAAAAAAATGGAGAAAAGACAATAGAAAAAAGTGCATATGTCTAAACTGAGAAAGCATAAGAAAAAAGAGAGAAAAAAAAAGACTGAAAAATGAAAGAATGGAAAAGTACCTGTCTGCCTGTTCTTGTTGAAGATTTTGATGTCCTGAAGGTTGGAGATGTTGGACTTGAGCACAACAATGCCAGTTCCGTCCTTTTTATTAGCTCTCTTTATAGAGCCACCCAGATCAGTCCTGAAAAGGCCAGACACATCAATGAACAACCTATTGATGAGTACATGGATTCATGACCAGTTGTTTCTGCAAATAGTGAAGTTTCAAGGTTTTAATGATTACAGCTCAGCCTACTATACAAGGCTTTTTCAGGCTTGTCAAACTCGCTCAGAAAAAAAAAATCCTCTCATGAACAGGTCAGACCACAGAAAAAAAAAAAAAAATGAAAACAAACAAACATACAAACGTAGTCTGTAACATGGTAGCTTAAATACTGACATGGCATACGAAATTAGGCCCCCCTGAGAGTACCACTTATTCCCTTTATGACTTTCAGATTTTTTTCAAAGCATAAAAAAAAATCACACAAAACATTAAACTACCACAAAAAAAAGAAAAAAAACGAAAAAAAAAAAAAAAAAAAACCCATATTGGCAAAGAGACACACAGCACAATGGACAGCTAGTGTCATCTCTCCATAGTGTATACAAATTTCCACAACCTAAACCCCAGACTGAAACAAAAAAGCTGACATTGTCATAAACTGCTAACAGATAAAATATTGAATAACAATTTCCAGTACAAAGACGGGAGAATGGTCCACAGACAGAAAAACAGTAGACAACAGTGCAACACATACACACGCACACATATACCAAAACAAAAGGCAGAGTCAAGAGAGTGCAAGAAAAGAGGAAAGCACAGAACTTCCAAAAGCTGGAGAATTACTTGTCCTAGAAGAGCTCCTAGCACTCCCACAAGGACTTCTCTGAATGGACGAGGGTCATGAATGTCATTTTCTTTTTTTTGTTATAACATGGTTATCTCTACCTATCGATCCACACATCCTCCCACAAATCAATCCATCTTTTCTTTTTTTCTTTTTAAGAAAGCAGAAACAAAGAATTCAACAAACATTCAGACAGAGAAAAGAACTTACGCATCAGCCCAGTAAACATGATCGCCATATACAGACACCGCTACACAGTCAGTCAGGTTTGTACTGATGATAACTTTGCGGTCATGGGACGACAAGTTGACTTGCTCAATGATGTCCAAATTTTTGTCACACCAGTACAACATGTCCTCCTCATAGTCAATGGCCAGGCCATAAGGTCCTGAGATGTCTGGCTCCTTCTGCAGATGCAGGCCTTTAGTTTGCACATCTGTGGCGGGCAACGGAGTTATGAAGTTGATTCGCTCTGACCCATCGAGCCTGGTGCGAACAATTTTGGGGTTGGTTCCCCAATCGCTGAAGAAGAGGTAACTGAAACATCAAGAGTAAATTGTTATTTATCAAAGTTCTGAATCATAAAGAAAAAACTGCCATAATGATTATAATAATCATGCTGATAATGATAACAATGATGATGATGAAAGTAGAGTCATCACAAGTTGTGCAAGGCGTTTCTGCTTTTTGCCTCTTTCTTTTGCATGCCTGATACATATGGTTGTCATTTCGAAAGTCAGTGATGAAGATGTCCTTATAATGTCTAGATAATCAAAGCTGGAAATCACTATAAACCCACCCCTGTGTTGGTGAACAACAGCAATGGAGCGTGGTTTCTCCATTTGATCATGGATGACCACAAAGGAATTGCTGCCATTCAGATTTGCCACCTGTATCACATCGTGCCCACGGTCAGTCCAGTAAATGTTGCCTGTACAAAACACAATTATTCTTATAGCAGAAACATAACAACAAAAATACTGTAGAAGAAACAAACATTTCAAAATGTATAAAAATTGCATTACAAAGTTATAGATCTTTTTTATATTTCAATCTGAAAAGTTTGATAGTAACCTTACAAATCAGATCTTAAAATGCACTCCTCCCCCCTCTTCATTTCTTACATGCCAACTTCCTTGGGTTCGAATTTTGAATTCGGCTTTGACATCATACTACTTCAACCGAGTACAGGGCTTACAAGGAACATGTGTCTTCTGCTACATATGACTGCCAATATTCAGAGCATCATTTTGGCTTTATACAACAATACTTCATTGGCCTTTTTCAAACAATGACCTTAAATCCCACATTTTTATGAATGTCAAAATTCCAAATTTCCTTTTTCACCGAATTCAGGATTCCTGGACTGATTGCTGAAATAAGGAAATTCCTGAAAACTTGGGGAGGCCTGGCAACTATGTCCTTCTAATCCCTGTACAAAATGACCGGATTCCAATTTTCTTTCATTCATCAAAACTGTAAAGAACCATATACGACCACTAGTTCCGTTCAAAACATGGAGGTCTAGTGCATCTGTTTTGAAATGGAATTAGAGGTCATTCATATTTCTCCATGAAGGGGGCAGAAAGGGGAGCAAGTTGTGCAAACTGATAAATAGTACGTTCTCTTTCATCCATTTGTCTAAAGAAAATCACTCTTTTCTTTTTTCGGTCAGGTCCTTCATACTTTTTCTGTCTCTCTCTCTCTTGCGCATTCACTTTCACAGTCAATGCTCTTGTAGTACAGACAGGCCCACAGCTTGACTGGAAGTCACTTTTTGAACCCTCATAACTTCCCAGAGAAAGAGATTCTAGTATTTGCTACAATGTTTCAAAGGTTCAAAGGGGTTTGTGCCCAAAGTTGATTAAATGTGGGGTAAGTAACAGTCAATCTCATTATAAGACATTCATTTTATTTTCTATCCACCTATAACAAATATATTAAAAAGAAGATGAACAACAAACAGATTACTGATTTTGCAAAATGTTTTAGAAGTGCAAAGTACCCGAGCAATGACTTGCCGATCTGGAAGATACCCAAAGACATCTCACTGACCTAGAAACAAACCAAAACACACAAATTTACCCAAATATATCTGGTTTATTCCAGGACTGCATCTCTATATCTTCATTGGGTCGTTACTGTGATTTTCTTTTTTCTTTCCTCCACAAAGTGTCAAAACTGTGCAGCGGGTGCCATTGATCTACTCAGCCATATGAAGAAAACAACCTCGGCCATGACAGGACACCACTCACCTGCCACCCAGTCCACGGCCACAGACTCCACACCACTGATGCCTTTGTTGACAATGGTCTGCCGCTGGCTCAGGTCTCGCTTGATGCGGGAAATGGTGCGTGCTGTCGTGTCCACCCAGTAGATGAGATCATCCACTGCAACCGCAACTTTTCTAGTCATAGGGGTGAAGGAGCAGCAGGAGAAGTGTGAGGTGGTGGGGTGAGGAGGACAGCAGTAAGATGGTAGGAAAGGATAAGAAAAGAGATCAAACAGATGGAGGAGAAAAAAGTCAAAAGTACAAGAAGAACAAAACATAAGAGAAAAGACCGAAGAGAAACAAGTAAAAAGTAGAAAAAATGTGTTTTACTGTACTCCACCCGTCCGCCATTTCCAGGTGACTAACACTCTGTCCCGTAATACACATTGAAGGTGACCCACTACTTTGTCCCCACATAGGTTGTTCGTGAAGCTTTGAGCATTAAGACATACCGTTTCAGAACTGCGTCACAGAGGTGGCTGCCATTTGCAATGCACCTTGATTCTGTTCTAAAAGGTTCAATAATATACCTTTTAGCACACATTCAGTGTGACAATAGTTGGCAGTGGTGCAAGACCATTCATTCAATGCAACAGTGGACAACCCAGGTGCTGCTGAATCAATAACAATGGGTCAGAATGTCAGGTATGGCACAGAATGTCACACAGACTAAAGTTTATCTGCACTTGCCTGAAACTTCAGTGGCAATGTGGGGATGACCAAGTAGTGGAAAGTTAGCACTGACTTTACAGATTCCTGATATATGGAATGGAACAAAGTTATCACAATGGCCAGCTTTAAATATCAACAACACACAGACAGATGCAAAGCTACCCAGTGCCAGATTCAGATCTAAAATATTTTGGGAGGTATTTCTCATTTATATATGTGACCATATTTCGAAAGTTCAATGTATGTTAATTCTATGCCTTAAGCGAGTACATTTAGCTATCTAGTGCTAGATTTAGGTCAGAAATACTTGTGAGAAATTTTTTGTTTATAAATGTGACCAAATTATTTCAAAAGTTTAATTCAAGTTACTTCTATGCCTTAAAAGAATAAATTTGGTAGCTACATATATGTTACATAAAAAACGGTGGTTCAAGTTTTAAAAACTAATACAGAATCAACAATTTATAATTTCAGTCAAGCAACCTTCTTTAAACACACACCCACCCACCTCACCAACAGCATGCATATTGAAATCTTGAGAACAATAACACATCTCTTTCTCTCACCAGACATGCACTCCTGCTCCCTGACCTCTTCCACAATGTATTGCAGTTTCAGCTTTGGTGCAATACTCATGAATTATGACATGCTGAAGCCTAAGCATCTATGGAATGCAGATTCAGATTAAGCATCATCAATGGAAAACAGGTTTATTTTCATATTACGCAACACTTCAATCCAGGGGAAAACTACAGGCCATTTCCTTGACCATAAAATCATAAGTAGTACTTTCCCCCAGACAACATCCACTACAGTTTTGTCCTTGACAGCACCGTTTTGCAACAGACCAGAAGTCCCATCCTTCCCTGATAAGACAGCAGAGCGAAGGAAATACTTATCATTATAGGCAATCGAACTTATGATGGGTAAAGGATCTGACCGTGAACATGTCTTTATATAGCTATGGGAACATTACTTTGATGAAAAAGTTATCTGCATCTTTCCAATACCTTAGCTGATCTATCATTCTGTCAATGAACAGTTTAACATTCTACAGCAATCAAACATACCATTCACAAATTTTTGTATCTCGTCATTTTGTGATATGCTTCAAGAAATTGTGTAAGTTTTACAAGTAACTGTCTTTGAAAAGCATGTAAGAAATTTTAGAAGCAAACATGATAAAGTGTCAATTTATGTAAGTGTGCCAAATTTTGATTTACATCTTCATTATGTAACAAGTAATATCTTGTGACTGAATCTACACAAACAAACAAAACTCATCACAGACTTCACATCCGTGGAAGAAATCCACATCAAGCTTTACAGACACACTTTCAAGCAAACTAACCGGCATAGAAATCCACTGATGCTGCCAAAGATATTTTGGAGACTGGGGCAAGAGCCTCCTCTTTCTTGCCTGGCTCCAGGCTAATGCCCCGGATCTCTGTGTTGGTTGAGTACAGTAGGAATGACGTCACACCTGCGCAAGCATCACTAATCATAACATCCTTTACGTAGGTTGCAGCGGTGACAATCCGTGGAATAATGCCTAAAATATCATGTTACAATAGGATCGTTTTTTTATCTGATTATTTTCCACTGCAAATCTAGAAAATGTTTGGCAGTTACTTACTGAACAAACATGAGTGTGTGTAGAATGATGTGGGATGTGGCGAGAGAGTGTGCGTGCGTGTGTGTGCGTGCGCGCGTGCATCTGCATGCATGCATGTGTGAGTGCATGCCTGTCTGCTTGTGCATCAATGTGTGTGTGTGTGTGTGTGTGTGTGTGTGTGTGTGTGTGTGTGCGCATGCATGCACACATGCGCATATATGTGCATTTATGCATGTTTGTGTGTGCTCTTTACTTTGCCATATTTCCCGTCTGAGTTTGCATATTTTATAAATGCGTGTGTGTGTGTGTGTGTGTGTGTGTGTGTGTGTGTGCGCGTATGCACGTGGCTGATTTGGTGTGGTACTCTGCGTGTGTGTGTGTGTGTGTGTGTGTGTGTGTGACTGCATGTGAGTGTGTGTGTGTGCATGCATGCGTGTGCGTGTGTGTGTAGTATATGGTTGACTGGGTGTGGTGTTTCGTGTGAGAGTGTGTGTGTGTGTGTGTGTGTGTGTGTGTGTGTGTGCTGTGCTCGCGCGTATGTGTGCGTGTGTCTAGTGTGGAGTGTTGTGGTGTAGTGTAGTGTAGTATAGCATGGTGTGGTGAGTGTGAGTGCTTGTGTGTGCTCATACTTTACCATAATTTCTCTCTGATGCTAGTATTTGCCTGGCTTTAAAATGCTACAATCACTTTTCATGTTAACTCCAGAATTTATTGTTTTCTTTCATATCACAGTCTTGTTATCTGTTGAGCCTACTGACAATTCACAAATTTGATTTGTGATCAGACAGCACAGATGTAATGTTTACTCCCTAGGCACAATCAACATCTACAGCGTTTTTTTCAGTTCTATGCACGGAACGCATCTAAGGAACTGAAAACTAAATTCAGTCCAAGTTTCCACATAAACCCTGTGTAATCTGAACTCCAATAAAGGAAAACAAAACCCTGTGGAATCTCTCAGACACAAAGCTTTCTCTTACCTATACATGACTGACCGTCCTCGCCAAGAGTGAAGCCAGCTGTGCAACGACACTGGCGGCCATTTTTGTGAGGCAGACACAGCTGCTGACAGCCACCGTTTTTACTGGAGCAATTGTTCGCACCTGAAATGAAAGGCATTCATTCAACTCTTTTTTAATGGCAAAGCCACGCAAGATTACTGACAACTGCATTTTCTCTCTTTGAGCAAACCAACGGCCTTTCAAAATCTTCATACTTTATAATCATCAATGGAAAGAGAATCGTATATCGAGTTCCATGAGCAATTTGGAGCAAAAGTGAAACACAGTTTCTTCTAAACACACACGCACACACGATCTCTTGTCACTGATCCTGAAATCACCCAGGGCTGTGGGGACACTGCAATGATCAATCCAGCATCAGCTGTGGTTGTAACTGCTTGGATGTAGCAATGATCTTCCAGCTCCATTCAGCAATATTATCTGCTCTTTCTCTGTGTTGCTCTGTCTCCTCGTATCCAGCACTGTACCCTGAAGGACGGTCTTGGAGAATATGCTGGATCTTGTCACATGTCCACACCACTTCAGCTTTCTTTTCCTCACAAAGGTCATCAGGCCTTCATACAGACTGGCATCTGCCTGCCTGATGGTTTTGCAATTTTTTTCCTTGTGACATGCTCAGTGTGAAAGATGCAGGGTATTTTCAACTTATTTCATGTCCACTGCATGAATCTCCCTTTGCAGATCTGTTGTTAGAGTTTCTGATTTGCAAAATACAGGAGGATGGACAGCACTATTGCTTGCAAAAACTCCAGCTTGGATCTGACAGTTGCTCTCGTTTCTCCTGACTGGTTGTACTTTCACCAGAACTACAGCTGTTCATGCAAAGATTTCAGTCTTTCATCTATATCAACTTTTGATGGCATCATGTATTTGAACTGTTTCAAAGTCTATAGTGTTTTTGTCAACTGCGATATTTGTTGCAACTGGCTGTGTACTACTCATCAGCTTTATTTTCATCAGCACCTATTTCTGTGCTGTACCTTATGGACACTCTATCCAGGTATTTAAACAACCACAAGTTTCTCTTCACAGCCTGTCGATGTATCAGCAAAACTGAGATCTGTGGCGTTTAGTACTCCTATGCTAACTGCTCCAGAGTGGTCTACCAGGGCATCTGTCATCACACATGCCACTAAAATGTTGAACAATGTAGGTGATACGAGACACCCTTGGTTGACTCCAACTGATGTTTGGAGCAAGTCTCCCACTGTGCCTGCACAACAAGTGCTGCACTGCTGGCTTTTGCACACAGTTGCACTGGTTTGGATTAGCCTCTAGCCCATGTTACACTTCTTCTGAGAGGCCCATCATGCCATACTCTGCCAATGCCCATCATGCCATGCTCTGCCAAATGCTTTCTTGAAGTCTGGAAACTTTAGTTCCTGTCAATTCTCCTGTATTTCAGAAGAGACTGTCAAATCACATTTCCTTCAATTGTCAAATCACATTTTTTTTTTTTTTGCAACAATTTCTTCCGTTTGTGGATTCAGCCCACTCAAGATGACTTTCAGCATCACTTTGGTTGCATGATTGACACCAACATTTTTTAAAATTCTGGCACTGCTTTATGTTGCCTTCCTTGAGATGGGCATAATGAGTGATGCAGTGCACGATGTTGACAACTCTCTGGTCTGCCAGATTTTTACAACAGATTTTGGACAGAATGTCTCTGACTGAACCTTCACCATGCTTTAACAACTCAGCCTGTTGTCAATTCCTGCATCTTCCATTCCTCAGCAGCCTGCTTCATGCCCTTCTTTATCTTCATGCTGACTACATGAAAAATAAGCTGCTGCTCCTGTCACCGACTTCTTGAATTTTTTTTTTTCTGGTCTCCTCTAGGGTCAAAAATCTTTAGGATCTCTTCTGTGACCCAGGGTTGTTTTCTTGTGGCATTCTATCTTCCCTGGACGATCTGAAGATCCTTTCTGTCAGCCTAGTTGGTAGTGCCTTGAAGCTGAAAGTAGAATTTATATGCATAAGCTGGTGTGCTGGCCTGCTAAACAGTGATGTTGAAAACTATGCAGTTTAAAGGCATATGGAAATCAGCCTGGTGGACACTAGGAGGGCACCAAAGTATGGAGTTCTTAATTCAGTTTTGTAGACTAAAAAGTCCTCCACTACTGGCATGTTTGTGACATTTTCCACTGTGGTACACATGGCCATCCATGGTTAGATGTTACCCAAGGATCTTCCATCTGACTTCAAAGAAGGCCCCAAAAACTGCAAGATATACCTCTCTACCTCATACATGTGTTTCTGCAGCATTCCTGCTTTAAGCAAATGTTCTCACATTCCATATGGCTAACTTTATGTTGTCTCTCTCTTATTGTGGTTCTGCTAGTAGTATACTCACACCCTCCACCCTGATGTGCAGTGGAAGGCACAGTCCTTGTTGATCCCACTGCCAGCCAGAGCACAGCTTTGTACACCTTTTTGCAGTGTATTTTGGGCCTAGTTAGCCTGCTGGCTCCCATTCCTCTTCAGGCTTGATCATAGCCTGAAACTTCCAACTATGTGGCTTGCCCCAGTCAGGGATACATGGCCATTTATACAGATTGTCAATAAACAAAAACCTGACTGAAGTATTGAAAGATCAGAAAAATGTACACCCTCACTCACCACTCCTCAGCGTCGGATCATACACCTGCAAGGCTGACACGTGTGGTGTGTCCGTCCTGAGGTATTCCACGGTGCCCTCCCTTGAAGGTCAACACGCACAATCTTGTTGGAGCTGGAGTAGTAGGCAGTCTTATGGTAGGCACTTGTTGTTCTCTGACAGTGGGCAGTAGTAGGAGAGGGGGGGGGAGGGAGAAGGGGTCGCTGATGCCTGGTGTCTGATACTGTTGGGCTTGGCACTTGTTGTTCTCTGACAGTGGGCAGTAGTAGACCTTGGGGCTCTTGGTACGGCTCACCCAATAAAGCCGATTATCATCCAAGTCCAAGGTTAAACCTAAGAATGAGTATTGATTAACACTCTATGAGCCAAAAGACCATCCTTCATCACTGGGGTCATATCAAGAAAGGTCTATGTGATTTTTTTTTGTTTTTTTTTGGCACTTGTTTGGAAACTAAGCACTATCATCACTATTTAATATTTGCCGTAAAACTTCATAGTTTCAGCACTTTTTAGATCTTAACTTCTCATCTATATATATCAGATATACTTTAAAATGACATTCTATGATTGTGGTCATGTGTAGTATCTGTCAGAATTACATTCAATAACAGTGCAGAATTTTCATTACTTGCCTGGAAACTAATAAGTACTAGAGGACTTGTCAGTCAACTGCTTAGTATGATCATCTTTAAGCACTTGCTAAAAAAGAGGAAGGATCATAGTCACAAACCAGCAAACTGATTGACATGTGAATAGTGGACACAAATTTCTGCTTGTCACAGATCTTCCAGCAGACATACAAAATACATTGGCTAACGAAAAGTATACCAGTAAGAAAAAGTCAAAGGTTATAGATAGATACAATAAGAAAAAGTCAAAGGTTATAGATTTGTATCAGACATATTTCTGACAAGATCATCCACTAAGGCACAGTGGTAATGTTACAGGATGTCTGCAGGGAGGCTGTTATGAACACTATCAAAGGCTATATATATTTTGAGAATCAAACAGCACATACCCACAGTAGCTTAATATGTTACAGGCTCACAAGTTCCATCCACTAAAAGTGTACACACAACTTTTTTTAATGCGTCTCTCAGGTCTGGTTGATGCACAGAATTATCATGAGAAAAGAGGTGTAAGGTACAGCATGTAGTTTCAGACCAAAACAGAACCCTGAAGTATCCTCTTCACTGACAGTCATAAACAAGTTTTTCAGTTTCTGAGGATCTTCATACCCTACCCTCATGGTGGTTTGCATATCGATTTACCCTCCACATCCACTGACAGTGGTGAGTCTGTGTCAACATCTACAGTGTCAGCTAGTTCTTGTGCACTGTCGCTGAATGGGCGCTAAAACGCATTCTGGAGGGAGACGTTCATGCTGACTCCACAACTTACTGATTAGCCATCAGTCAGGGGGTCTGTACATAGTGTCCCACACATACTGCATCAGAACAGGCATGCACATGTCAAACCTGTAGAAAGCGACTCAGGCACAAACAGGAACATTGTCACCAGAAATGGGTTTTGTGCACAGTGCCCCACATATGCTGGATCGATATGGCACCTTTTAAACACTGACAAAGCGACACTACCTAAGGCAAGTGTCAATTATGGCAAGTTGCCTTAAGACAACCTGACACCAATTGGTTCCCATGAACTACTTGCACTGAGACTGCGACAGGACTATATGATGGTAGCTGTGTTATGGAGTAGCTGAAAGTAGTGAGGTGGATAAAGTGCCCAGACAGAGGCATGGAAAACATACTTAGGCAACAACAACAAATTCATCAGGGATGTCAACTGGCAGCACAGGCTCACTCCATCAATATGAACAGATGTCAATCTCAATGTTTCACTGCATGCATTTCAGTTTATCCTATCAGACCCAAAAAAACAGATGGCCACTTCAGAGCTGTTATTGCTTGTATCAAACCAAACTCTATTCTTATTTAAAATGATTTAAAAAAGAGTTAAGCCCAAAATGTCTTACTGGCAGCATTTGTTGCATCCGAGACAAACACAGTCTTATTGCTTCCATCCATGTAAGCTCGCATGATTTTGTGTTTCCCTCCGCCCACTTCAGACCAGAACATCACCCTGGTAAGACACAGTGAGCATCGTCATCTTATTATTGTGGGACCACACACACACACACACACACACACACACACACACACACACACATGCAGAGCTACACACACACACACACACACACACACACAAAATCATGGACTGTATCATCCAATATGAAAAACATGAGTAACAGGAGAGAAAAACATTCATATTCATAACTCAAAATGTAAGTCATATTTTGTATGCTGGTCCATGCATAAGTAATACTGCAAATTTTACTTCACAAACAGAAAATGCTATATCATAATAGGGTCTCAATATCAGAATCTCAGTTCCATATGATTATTAGTCTTATAGATGTACATTTATTTCCCGTATGACTGGTTTTATATATGTACATTTGAATTAACAAATGCATGATTTTAAAGTTGTTTATTATCTAAATATATAATTCATTGTGATGTGATGTTACCTGAAATGAATGAGCTGAACATGCACATTTAATGCAAACTTTCAAAATCACTTCAGCATCAAATTTAATTATCACCTTGAAATATGCGTGAAGCTGACAGATTAAATAGTAGTGGAGGGAAGGATATATATTCTCACAGGCACATAAGCATGTGTTATACCAACGTGCAAGTGCACATGGAAGTACATTCTAATTCACATACCCCCCCCCCCCCCCCCCACACACACACACACACACACATCTCTCTCTCTCTCTCTTCCCCCCTCCCTTGCCACCACTCCACTACTGGAAAAATTTATTTCAAATGGAGAGGCACAGATTACTATGCAAAAATTGTAACATGAAATATGATTTCGACGCTAGAGGAAAAAAAAAAACACTTGAGTAAGTAGAATATATATTTGTCTCTTTGAATATGGTTTTGATTTTGTATAGTTAAGATAAGGTGTTGGCAATGTTAAGCAGTTTATATGTTGTTTCTGTTAACGATTCACTGACTGCACTTGGCAAAGATGGTTAAAACATGTGCAACATAGTGAAAGGTTTGATTTCTAATGTTTGCTTTCTGTAGAAATGCTAGCAGTTTTCATGATCTGAAACCTTATTCAACTTTAGAAATGGCTAGACATTTGAAACATTATCATGACCAAATTCAGACTTGGAATATCAGAATTAGCAGTTCGTAAGTTTAGATATAAAAACCATTGTTGTTGACAATTATTTGCTGTGTCCACTTTGTAATAAATGTTAAAAAAAAAAAAAAGAGATTTATTTGGTTTTTGCTGTCCAGTCTTAAGGATATCAGAAATGAATTCATTTAGCCAAAATTTTATAGACAGCCCTCCCTGTTTAAACTGACCATTTTGAAGTTTAAAATCCATCCTTAGTTTTGTATAAGGTATCTAAATTTAGAGAAATGGCTCCCTCTTGGTGTCCTGAATTATTTGTGTTTGGTATGTTTAACAGTCGTAAGTCATTGTTTCAGATGACGTATTAGATTCACTCATCCCTTCAAAAGTAACAAACCACTTGAATCCAAATCAGAATCTCTCCCCACCATTCTCTCTCTCTCTCTCTCTCTCTCTCTCTCTCACAATTTCAAATTTCTCCATTTTATAAACTATGTCTATACCCTTTCTTTGGATGAACAGCAATGGAGTTCAGCTTGGACTTCCTCTTTTCTGTGATGATCTCTGTACGGAAAGCACCATCCAGCTGGGCCACAGAGATGGATGATTTTTCCTCGTTGTAAGATGTGAAGTACATGTTCCGTGACAGCCAGTCAATGGCAAAACCCTCTGGATTTGACAGGCCTGTCGAAAGAAGTCATACAGATTTGCATAACTGAAAGCAGGAATGTTTTAAAAAATTGTCAAATGTGAGGTTGAAATACAAAAAGATATTTGAATGATTTATATATTTCAAGGACAAATAATCACTGCCATCTTCATTCTCTTATTCTCAGATTCAACTTGTATGTTTAAATCCTCCCTCCTTTTCTTTTCTTTTTTCCCCCTTTTTTTGTAACTGTAAAAAAAGCATGTACACAGCTTTTTCCTCAGTTTTCTATCTTCTTTGTACTCTTTCTTCTCCTCCACTGTTTGTGCACTATCCCAAATTTATTTTCCACTAAAATAATCAGTCCTGAAATGTAAAGAAGAAATAGTTACTATCCACAAGTTGTAGCCTACCTGTATCAATGATGGTCTGCACGCACGCCTGTGCCATTCAGAAAGGCAGAAGTGATGACTTGGCGCTTACTGTCGGTCCAGTACAACCGATCAGACTGGACATCGTAGTCAATGGCAAGGCACTTTCCACAAAGGGCACAGTAATGGAGGGGATGACATTGTAATGAGCTGTCTTGAGATCCACCCCACGGATTTCATTCTCCTTGACATACAGGAGGAACGTGTTGTCACCTGCAAGCAAAAGACACGCACTGTATTGGCTTGTTTTTCTTAAGTATTTATTTTGTGTGAAAACACAGAGTTCGTTTGGACAAGTAACTTCTACACTATCATAGCAGAGCATAAAATGTTGGCAAGGGAACATAATATCAAACACAGGATTAAAACCTCTGCATGCCCTTGTGTTGTACTAATTGTATGAGAACTGGACTGTGCCTGTCAACATCTGTGTCGAGTTATGTATCTATAACAGTAATCTGCCATGCAAATAATTGTTAAAGATATCTTTAAAAAAAAAAAAAAAAGAGGAAAATATTTGCTATGTGGTTTTCATGTCATGAGTGAAAAAAACATCTGTGTCTAGTTGTATGTATTTATAACAGTAATCTGCCATGCGAATAATTGTTAAAGATATCTTAAAAAAAAAAAGAAAATATTTGCTATGTGGTTTTTATGTCATGAGTAAAAAAACATCTGTGTCTAGTTGTATGCATCTATAACAGTAATCTGCCATGCTACTAAATGTTAAAGATATCTTTAAAAAAAAAAAAGGAAAATATTTGTGATCTGGTTTTTATGTCATGAGTAAGAGCATGGGGAGCTGAATCTCCTCATGTGGAAGAGCAAGTATTCTAAGAATTAAGAGACCAGTAAGAGCTCTAGCACCAATGAGGCATATATGCAAACAATGAAAAACAATAATTTTCTGTGCCCTAAACATCCTGTCCCAAACCACAATGAGCAAATACATCAACACCTGCAGCCCTGAATAATCCTTATATCTAAAAAATATTTCTCATTTACCTGACCGGACAGATGCTATTATCCTACTAGGTGTTTTATTAACTCTCAAATACAAGGCTGCAAAAAAAAAAGATATATAAAACAGACAAAAAGCCAAACTGATGTCACTGAATGATCACTGCTGACATGTCATACTTTGTTAATAAGGTTCATTTCTTACCTTGGAATAAAGCACACTCATTAATTCCTCTCTTGCACTCTTTTCTGAATTACCACTGTTTATGGAGCTCAAACTTCATTCAGCAGGGAAGATCCCGTTTTTGTCCAAAAACATTCAAGACTTCTGTTTTCTTCCAGTGACACAATTCTACTCTGGTGATTTGGAACTGACAGCTCATTCAATTGAATTGGTTTGGCATTTCCATGGTCTTGTTCACTGATCTCTTTCTTACAGTGTCAACAATGGCACTCCTTCACAGCGACACTGTTTGATATGTCTCAAATCACGTTTTCTTCTCAGCTCTCACTAGTCATTGTCTCATTTAGTCAGTGCCACAACTTAGGTGCTATTTTGTATCTCATGAACAATCTTGCAGTGGCACGATTTCCATGACTTTGAAAAGAGATCACCATTTCTTTCAGGACCTTTTTCTTGACCAGTATAAAGTATCCTGGCCATGAAATGTCTAGCTTGTATTTTCTTTTCTGGTTTCATATACAGTTTTGCAAGTCACATTATACTCCCAGCTGGTTTGACCATTCAAACATGGCTTCAGGTAGTAAATGAACCCTTTGCAAGCCTTCTCTACCTCTAACAACTCATTCATGACCTTAGACATTGAATAACAACCTACAAGTGGATGATTATGATGTAGCAGTCAAGGTGATCCCAATGTAAGAATCATTCAAAGAGAGTGGAGTAACACACAACATATTTCTGTCGGAATAAATGTGTGTACAAACCAGGTATCATCACAGCATCCATCCAGTCAGGCCAGTATTCATAAATACTTATTTCAAAAGGAAAATCCTATAATTCACTTAAACAATGAAGACAGCTACCTGAACAAGTCTTCTTGTCGCTGTTGAGTTTCCAGCGATGTGGGCAGCGACATCGAGCCACCAGTTTTCCATTGTCATTACCCAACAAGCAAAGGTGAGAACAGTTTCCATTGGTCTTTGGGTCACATGGGTTATGTGGGACTGCAAAATACAAATACATGATTTTTGGAGGTTCTTTTCAAATCCACATACAAGAAAGGGAGAGAAAAGAGACAGAATGGCATACCCATGCAAGCGCTGTATGTGCAAATGTATGGGTATGTGCATGCACATACATGCATTGAATCATGCCTATAGTATGTGTGGATTTGGTGTAAATCTGTGTGCATGTGTGTGTGTTTGTGTGCTTATACATGTGCATTTATTTGTGCGTGTGTGTGTGTGTGTGTGTGTGTGTGTGTGTGTGCGTGTGCGTGCGCGCGTGTGTGTGTGTGTGTGTGCACACGTGTGCCTGTATGCGTGTGTGCATGCATGCGAGCATGCATATGTTTGTATGTGTGTGTTTACATGTGTTTTTGTCTGTGAGTGGTAAATATGCATACTTGTGTATATATGTACCTTTATAGATCTCTCAAAAGCTGGGTTGTATTGGTTATGTGTATAGCTTCTCTTGCCTACATACATCATACATTTGTGCATGAAAATCATCCGCCACAGATGCTGTGAACACTAAGTCCTTGATGCTCTCCATCCATACACAAACATAAGTTATTTTTCTTATGGGTATGAATAAAAACATGAAAGAAAAAAAAGACAGACAGACAGACAAGCACAGATTACAAAAAGACAAGAAGAAAGACACATACAGGAAAGACACAAAGGTACTTGCCCTTACGATCAAAAAGGCTATTTTCATGAAATCAGAAGCAAACTAGCTCAATTACCGAACTACCCGATCCTGTCCCACATATACTTCTATTAAACTGTAAATGTTAGCATGAAACAAAATCCATACTCGATACTCACTTTAGTTAGATCAGTCCTACCTTTTGGCTGACGATATGGATGGAAGATCTTGACATCAAAAGGCTGGGTATAGGTCCGCTGAATGACAGTGACGTTGGACCCATCGAACTTGTTGGCCTGCAGAACAACACAATGGACTGAATGCAGATCACGCATTTAATCAGAGTTAAAAGAACAAAACAAAAACAACTAACATGAACTTCCAATTATCCATGACAGGCTTGTTCCAATGTGGGTACACTTTGCGCTCTTTTGCATCAACATTTCACACAAGTTAGTCCATGTGTGCATGCACAGTAGACAGTGTACCAATACCAAACCTTACAAATCAATGAAATTCACATGAGACACAGAGACAGAAGTACATACATGAGCATGCATTTGCATCCCTCAACATTACAAGAGAATATTTACTAGGAAGGATTACCCCACGGAGTACATGTAAAATGCAAACTGCATATAAGCCGCAGGAGATCCAACTGCTTCTTATTATCATTCCTGTCTTGTTCCAAATTATATTACCTCTTTTATATTAGGCAATCAATGGTCAAAACATTCCCAAACATCATACACATGCTCTGTTCTCACCTTCACCAGTGTATTGTGGCGCCAGTCAGTCCAGTAGATGGAGTGCTCAAAGACAGTCAATGAGAATGGGTGACTCAAGTGCTCATGGGAAATCAAAATCAGTCGGTGGTCTGCACCATCATATGTGATGCTGTGGACTGAGTCAGACCTGGTTAAAAAAAGGTGTAAAATGATGGTTATCTTCATTTAAACAGGTTTGCTTTTTTTCTCTTTTCATTTTTAATGCTTGCATGTTCAACTCTCCTCATCACTGACGGTAGTTACTGCCGATGACGTTTCCTATACCTGAGAGCCAAAGGCGGTACCTATACCACCCAAAAGCACATGGTACACACTAGCTAATTTTAAAGCTGATGTCACTTCCCCTGGACAGCCTAGCACTTGAAATAACATGGCTACTACCTTTGTCTGCAATTTCAAGCGGCAAAACATCAATTCAGTGGAAATGTTCTTATTTTTTGAGCAGTTTCTATGATGGAGATAAGCGAAGCGTTTCTAGCTGAACTCTTCGGTAACTTAGGGAGTGAAGGTAGGTAGGTGTTGATTCTACCTTGTGCTGAAGAGTAACAAATTTGTTCATTTTTGTTGGCTTATTTGTTTGTGTCCTGCCTGAAGAAGACCTAAGAGGGTCGAAACGCATCATGTTTTGTCTTGTGACTGGTTTGTCCACATTTCTCTCTTGGCGGTTCGCTAACATTTGTTTAAGATTTGTTAAAACATTATACACTTAAAATTAATGTCAGAACAATTTACATGCATTTCTGCGTAATTTCACCAAATCTCATGGCAATTTGATTAGAATTGTATTTTCTGGGATTTTTTTTTATAACGTAGGTAGACATGTACATTCCTCACCTTCCCTCCTCAAAATTTTATGGATGGATACGTGTGGTGGAAGGAGGTGTTAAAGAGATGGAGAAAGATGAGTGAGGCAGAAAGAGACTGAGGAGGAGGATGTGGGGACAGAAGTACTGCTTATGATCCCATACTGACCTTGCATCCACCCAGTACAGTCGGAGGGCTTCATAGTCCAGAGTGAGGCCATTGGGCCAGCCACCATTGGGCATTTGGCGGATGTCATAAATGACTTGCGCGTGTCCTTCTCTCCACTCATGGAGCATCGTTCTATGCGGGGAAACTCGCCATCCCAGTCCGTCCAGAACAGCAGGCTGTAAATAAATACTGACAAAATGAACTCTGCCATTCAAAACAATCATCACCTCATTTACCAGGTTTCATCCATTACTGACAAACTGGCCACATCTGTCATCAGTTCTGATAATCGATCTTCGGTTTTATCAAGTCAAGGATCAAAATCGTCCTTTGACTGACTGATTATCCAAATGGCCAATCAGCTGTCAGATCATTTGACTGATCAACTAATAAACCAGTCAACTAATAACAGGAACGTGTATCCTGCTGTTAAGTTTACTTTGCAATTTCCTTTTCCTGCTCATTTCAACTCAATCATTCAATTTATCTTTTTTTTTTTTTACATCTAATCAGAGTACTATACCACAAAGAGTGCCCGTGAGGTGCCCTTAAGACAGGACTGTGAGTGTCACACACGTTTATGGTATACCCATCAAATGAACTGACTGATCAGAACACTGCATCTCATACAAAACCACACCCCTAGAAATATCCTTACCCAACCCTGGGATCAAGGACGATGGCCCTTGACTCTGCATGGCGCCAACCACCAAGGTGGTGCGTTGGGTGCCGTTCAGCTTGGCCACCTCAATCTGATCCAGGTTGCTCTCACCCAGTAGATGTTGCCCCCAATCCAGTCCACTGCCACCCCTTCTGTGGTGGCCAGGCCCACGTCAATGATACGCTGGATGTCGGTCACCGCTGCAGGGAGATGGAAAGGGAATGCATTAGCAGAATCTTTCAGTTGTGGAAAACCAGGCTTTTTAAACAATGGGTGTCATCTTATGATGAAAAAAGGTGGGGCTTCATATCATTTGCATCACTATTGGACAATAAAAAAAAAAAAAACCTTTATATATTAGGTATCATCATTTGGAGAAAACTACCTATTTTGTCAACAGGTATCATCATTTGGGACCACTGAGGAACCAAATTTTGTCAAAGGATGGCAAGCAGATATATGAACAGCAAAATATTATTTCAGGAATGCTCGTACTTCATACAATGGGCATCATCCTTTGTGAAAATGAGACACATCATACAACTGATGTTATCCGTTGGGGGAAAACAAAAGATATTCAAAACAACTGATATCATCCTTCAGGAAAAGCAAGACAGTTTATACAACTAGTATCATCATTTGGAAAAATGGATAAAACATTTTATACAATTTGCATCATCCTTTGGGGAAAAAAAAAAAACAAGTAATTTTACACGGCATCATCCTTTAGGAACAAGAAGACATTTTACACAACTGCATCATCCTTTGTGAAAAACAAGACATCTTATACAATTGGCATCATCCTTTAGGGAAAAACAAGGTATTTTATACCACTGTCAACATCCTTTGGGAAAAAAAAAAAGACATTTTATACAACCGGCATTATCCTTTGGGAAAAAAAAAACAAGACACTTAAATGTAACTGGCATCATCATCTGGAGCAAACATGGCACTCCATGCAAGCCACTAAGTTTGACAAAAGCTTGTGTTCCGGAACAATTCTAGATTGCGAAAAATGATTCTCATCGATTATCTACAGTTTGCTCATGGGTTTATGTCATTGTTCTTGCTAGCTTTGTAAAGATGGGAAATGTTGCTAATATGTTATCACTCATGAAACACATAGTATGTATGAGATCTGTTAAACATCTTAAATGATAACATATTTCTGATCGAAAAAAAATCAAAACAGTTCATGCTCATTATTTACCAGCTATAGAACAATGATATCTTCTTAAAGAGAAGGAGCAGGTTTGCTTATTTTGTACACAAATTTTAAGACAATCACCTTTCAGCCAACCCAAGCTGTACACTTTGTGTGCAGATTTTAGGCCCTGTCATGTGTTGACAAGTGAGGCAACTTCAGAGTAATTCACTAATTTACCCACAGCAGTAAAATCCAACAACAACAACAACAAATGCATACAAAATCAAATCCTTACTGTTGGACAATATAGTGCCTCTGTAGATTTTGTCATCGCCCACATCCGTCCAGAAAAGGTACTTCTTTTCCCACAAGAAGTCAAGAGCAATGGTGTTGCGGAGACCGGACACCAGTGAGACAGCACTCATGTCTTTCATGCTCAGCTGACGAATCTCATGACGTCGTGAGAAGATAACCATGACTGGTTCATCATCTGCATTTGTAACACCATGATGTTAGATGAGGTCATTTGAAAGGAAAAAAAAAAAAATGCTATTCAATACACAGAAAAATAGACAGATGCTATTCAATACACAGAAAAATAAACACACCTGTTACTGACAAGATGGAAGTAAACAGAAAAAGATAGATCAAATAAAAACCTGAGCCTATTTCATATGTACAATAATCTCTCATTGAAATAACTGTAAGTGAACTGCAAATGAAAGCAGGTCCATACATTTAACACTTTCTCTTCCCTTCAGTAGCCCTCAATGTGAAATCCTAAACTTCTTCAATGAAGATGAGAAATCAATGAAAATAATCTGTAACTTTGACAAATATTTTGAAAATCTAATACAAACAATGACAACCTTCAAACTGGCACTCATGCAACCTCACACAAACACTCAAAGTTCTTCAACTGATAGAAATCAGACAAGAGCTGAGCAGTCGGAAACTCTAAACTTTCCTTTAATACCACTGTTACTTCCCAACGCATTAAGTTGACCACCAAAAAAAATTTGAAAAAATCATATAAATCTAAAGACAAAATCTCCATGCAGTCCGTCAAATACAGTACCAGCGGTTGTGGTGCTGTTGTTAGCATTGAGGATTCACGGCTAGGAAGCTGTGGGATCGATTCCCATCAGAGACATTTGTGGGATTTTTTTGCCCATGACTGGCTACTACCTACAGCATGCCATGGGCTCAACTGGGAAGACTGGACCCATACAGTCAAGTTTCATCATCCACTTATTTGGATGTGTCTCTGAAAGTATAGCTCAAATTTCTTAGCGACAGGTCAGGGAATGCTCATTCATGCCGACTCAATAACTAAGCAGTTATTGTTACTATGGGCTCAGTAGATGGTGTCCTGCATACGTTGTCTGAACAGGCACAACTGAACACCACAGAAGTGACTTGAGGGTCTTGGCAGCACTGCAGTATCTCCTCTGGTGTGTTGCCTGAGGTCAACACTTGACACCGAGTCTCCAGTGGACTGCCTGTGCCATGACTGTGGCAGGACTTGCCAGGATGTGACAGTGGACAGGGAGCCAGAATGAACAGTGTGGGTGTAATGCCACTGGAGTGGCACTGAACATGAGACTGCTGCAAAAAAAAAAAGAAAAAATAAAAAGAAAAAATACAGTTCTTGCTGTTTGCCATACCCTATCACAGGCCAGCCAGTCATTACCTAGAGCCTTGCAAGACCATTTGTCAGCTGCCAGTTCATAGCCAGGGTAACAGGAACACTGCTTGCCGGCACCAGAAATGCGAGCAGTTCTGGCTGCAGGCTCCCCATTGCTTGCAAATGTATATATCTGAAAAAAAAAAAACAACAGCTGCAAGTCTTTTTCAGGCAAGCTCCATACATATCATCTGATATTAGCTAATTTTGACCAGATCTTGGTTACCTAAAACTGATCTGGCTTAGAGAAAAAAAAATCAATGAAATAGTGCAAACCCAAAGTTTGGTTTGGACCATCCACAGCATAAACACTCTAAAAGCACCAGAACAATCACTGTCACATTTCTGTCATGGCAGAAAAGACAGTGCTGCAGAGCCTTAGTTTTATCTTTTAACAACTGATCCAACTATCTCTGCCCATCCATCATTACCGAATAACTGGCAAAATCTACGAGTCTATCCCTAAAAAATCACTCTCCAGTTTGGTCCCATAATGGTTTTACGGGGAAAGTCTAATGCATAGTGGACATCATTCGCAAAGTGCTTCAACTGGATCCCCCAAAGTTAACATTTTTCAAGTGTGACAATCAGTGACAATAATAGGGGACTGTCTACTGACCATGACTGTGGGCAATACAATGGCCCAGGTGCTGCTGAATTAATGTTGGATCAGAAAGCGTACAAGCTGTTTGAGTATGTTTGCACTTGCTTCAAACCAAAGATAACCAAAAAGTGGGAAGTCAGCATCATCATTTGGATCTATTCTGATTTTCTAATTGAAGATGGGTGACCACAACAGTCCATTCTAAACAACAACTGAGCACAGACATATGCACAGTAAACTATATCTGCTACTGCATACTCACATCAAATTTGGTGTAGTTTGGATTTCAAAGATTTTTGCATTCATTTTAAAACATACCCCAGTTTCACTAGTCCATCTGATTCTCTATAAGGTGTATCAGGTAGTTACCTATTGGTTAATTTTTTTTTTGAATGAAAAGGGAAAGTTTTAAAAAAGACAAATCTTAAAATGGCTGTGCACTGCATCAACCTGTCTTCCAGTTAAGAGTGGACACGACCTTGCCAATAACATCCCCCTCCCTCCCCAACTCATCTATTTTTCAGTGCATGCTCACCCCTTCCCCAACAATCAGCTAACTAAAAAAAAAACACACACCTTTTTTCCTTTGCATTACGTTTAAACACTACACAAGAACACAAATAAAACCCTACTCAGACACAGATTCAGGGGGTGCAGTCTCAGTGTCTGTAACGCCTATATGGGAAGTTTACTGGCCCATGGATAACCCACCATCACAGGTCTTGTTGTCTGGCAACAGGTGCCGGTTTTCAAAACAGCTGCAGACAAAGCCATCAGGTCCGTTGTGGCACTTGTCACTGCAGTCATTGTTCAGGCACAGGTTGTAGGCTGTTGACCACAATTAGAATCATTGATAATGTATGATACCACACACACACGCACACGCGCATGCACACACACACACACACACACACACACACACACTTTATTGAGATATTCCTTCATGCAGTTTCAGTTTACTACATTGGTGCCCCTGTGTGCCCACACTAGCAGTGCAAACATTATAATGCCCCCAGTCCTAACATTAAAATGTGCCAATAGTGCTAAAACAATATAAGCACCCAGTTGTCCAAACATTACAATGTGCCAGCAGACCTAACATTATGTGCCCAGAATTCCAAACATTACAATGTGCCAGCAGTCCAAACATTATAATGTGCCCAGTTCAAACATTACAATGTGCCAGCAGTCCAAACATTATAATGTGCCCAGTAGTTCAAACACTATAATGTGCCAGCAGTCCAAATGTTATAATGCACCCAGTAGTCTGAACATTACAATGTGCCAGCAGTCCAAAATTACAATGTGCCAGAAGTCCAAGCATTAGAATGTGCCAGCAGTCCTAACAATAGAATGTGCCAGCAGTCCTAACATTATAATGCACCCAGCAGACCAACAATTACAATGTGCCAGCAGTCCCAACATTACAGCGTGCCAGCAGTCCAAACCTTATAATGCACCCAGTAGTCCAAACTTTACAATGTGCCAGCAATCCAAACATTACAATGTGCCAGCAGTCCAAAAACTATACACCACATCTGCTAAGCCATGCGTCAAGTACACACACTTGCAACATTCAAACTCACAGCAGAGACGATCCTCATCTGAATGATCAGGACAGTCACCCACACCGTCACACAGCTTCTCTGGGGGCAAACACATGGTAGAGTTCTTGTTTTGCACTTGAAGTTGGCAGCTGGCAGTTGAATGCTGCACACAGAAACAAACAAAAATTATTTCTTTTGCATGCCTTACATCATTCATGATATGAATATAATTTCTATTGCTCAAGAGAAAAATGAAGGCTAGTTAAGTAAACAAAGGGACAATCCTGTAGGTGAAATAAGTCAGGGGTGCATATGGGGGAAGTCCCCAATCCTGAAACTGAGATGTGGCAAAGCATTGTAGCCTGAAAGTGGGTTCTGGCTATTTCTTTCTAGTAATCCTGAACATTTATCAAAAGACAAGACACTGCCCTGACTCTATTTTCAGGCTACTTATTACAGAAATGTAACTCTAAAATGTTTGAATGTAAATAGGCAATTAAAATGCATGTATTAAAAATATCTAATAAATCCCTGTGGCACCGCTTACTTAAAAAAAAAAAAATTCATTAACGTTTAATGAGATACAAAATACAAAACTCAGAAAAAACTGAATAAAAAAACCCCTGCTCTATTAAGTTTAAGGTTATGCTGGGCAGAGAAAAAACAAATAACATTCTATGATTCTATATCTTGCTCTCTAACGGCTCTTTGTTTGGTGGCAGTTGTGATGGAGGCTTCCCTTAGTTTCCAATTGCTGATAAAGGCAGCACATGCTTTTATGCATACTAGATCTTTTGGATGAGAAGTCAAGGAATATTTCTTCTGCTATAATTATATTTGATTGTTTGACTAGGCAGCATTTAATAACATGTACCAGTGACATCAATCTTCAAAGCATGTAAGTTTGTGCACAAGTTCCTAAATTAGTCTAGCCATTCTGATTTCCAGTCTTTTTATTGATGGTTTTCAGCAATACATTTTAAGAAATCAACATCACTCTTTTTTTTGTCTCGTCAAGTACTTCTTTTTTATTTCTCTCCTATGCTTTGCTATATGCACTGCAGATTTAAGGCTGGAAGTCATTTGTTGAAATTTCTTTTTAACAATCTGAAAAGCTTATGTGATTTTAGAACTGCTTTCAAAATTTTGTTAAAAGAAGTTATCAAATGATGCGGAAAACCACTTAATTTTTTTTTCTTTTCTGGATGTCCTTTTCAGTTATGCTATACTTAATTCTAAAGAAAAATGAATAACAAACAGATCCTTGCTTTTGCACTTTTGCCCACAGGTCTAGAAACTGGCCAGCACGACAACAAAGCTATTTACCAGCACGACAACAAAACTATTTACCAGCACAACAACAAAGCTATTTATTTCCCAAGAAAACCAAAACATGAATGCCTTTGCGCGCGCGCACACACACACACACACACACACACACACACACACACAGAGGCAAGTACACATGATCTGTAAACATATTTTCTGCTTACTGCCTTGCTTTTACATACACAGTCTTTTAACCATCTATCTATTACTCCACCATCCCTCTGCCATTACCAATTAACTACCTTTCTGTCGATCAGTTGTGATCCCCACCTTCTTTCGTATTCATAAAAAAAAATGAGAAGCTTTGCATCCAAAGAAGGGACAACAGCTCTTGCTAAATTTGACCGTGTGACAGTGATAGAGCATTGTCAGTTGAATATGAGTGCTGACCATTCAAATCTCCAGGCTCCTCTGAATCTCTAACACACAGCTCAGAAAGCCACACAGACTGTCCAGACATGTCTGCACTTCTTCAAACTTCAATGCCAGTGACTGAAATGACCAAAAAGTGAGAAATTGGTGTCAAAGTTAAGAAGGGATTCTGGATTTTCAAAGTGAACGTGAATGACCATGATGGTTATCTATAAACTTCACAATACACAAAGAGACTGCAGCAACCTACACCCATTGCTAGTTTTTTTCTTGAACAAAACCTCATGTAATTTAGACTTTAGTAATTGTTGCTGATGAAAAAATTCCCAAGTTTTATGCTTTAAAACCATACATTTTATTGGGATGTCAGCGAAACAAAAAAAAAACCCTGACAGTTAAAGGATTAATTTCTTACCCTTCTACAACATCTGAAAGACATGAATACTTAGGACAACACGTAAGACTGTTATAGATTGATATGACTTCGGTCATATATGACTGACAACCAACAGTTGTAAAGAGGGATCCCTGACTCCTGCAGCATCCCTTAGGTATAATAATGACAAGATATGTACAGGTATGGACACACACACACACACGCTTTGTTACAACAAGCTGCATAATGCTACGCATAGTTTAACTAAACAATGACAGCCAAAGGGGTGGGGGAGATGTTCCCTAGCTGAAGAAAGAAAGGAAACTTGATGACCTATCCAGATAATGGTAGTGCTGTGAAATAAAGGGAAATCAGTCTGAAAATTCAAGTGTTGTTGAGATGACACTGAGAGGCATACTAAAAATTTCCTTTTTTCTTCCAAAACTTTCCTTTTTTCCAAAACTTTTAGGGGGTGTCTTGATTAGCATCGGCAATATTCTTAACAAGTAGGAATAAAGCACTTGCTTGGATAGGTAAGAATGGGAAAAATAAATGACATGGTAGGTTAATACATTTATGTCTTATAAAAACATTCACAGGCAAACAGCACAAATATACATACCAAACAATTGTATCAGTCTACACATGCAAACAACCATGCTCTCTCTTTTGTACA
Source organism: Conus betulinus (assembly GCA_016801955.1). Taxonomy (NCBI): domain Eukaryota; kingdom Metazoa; phylum Mollusca; class Gastropoda; order Neogastropoda; family Conidae; genus Conus; species Conus betulinus. Next base: position 91,362 of record JADBJO010000359.1, on the reverse strand, counting down.
TATACATAACTTACGTATGTGCACAAGATAGAGCATAGGCAATGAAGCTCACTCACAGCAATACTTCTCATCAGACCGATCAGAGCAGTCTGTGTCCCTGTCGCACTTCCAAGCTCTGGGATGCAGCGACTGCCGTCCTCACACATGAACTCTGACCAGTGGCACTTGGTCTGATTCTTCTTCTCACTGCCTGGTGCTAAACATACACCAACAGGTAAGAAAGGCTTTGGCGGCGCTGATTGTTAAGTGTGTGTATCTGTGCATATGTATGTACAAATGCATCAGTCTCTGTGTGTGTGCTTTCAGAGGCTTGGGAATCAAAATTGTGGATTTATTTGAGTATGTGGATGTGTGTGTGTGCGCGTATACATTATCGCGAAAACAAAAGTATATACGCCTGCATGCTTGTGTACACATCTTAAAGTGGATATATATAGGAGTCAGTAGTGAGCGTATAAATATGTCAGTGCATGTGAAAGTATGTCTGCCTCTGCAAGTATTCATTTGAATGAGTAATAAATGAGAATGTGTGTTTTATACGATGAGTGTCTCCATGCAAACAGCTCTTCAAATCTTCATGCTAAAGGCATGAGAAGAACAGAACTTAACATTGCATCAAAAATTCTAAGCAGTTTCACTGCATTTCTAGAGTATATAAGGGGAATGACCAGCAACGGGCAGCACAAACAAGGTGCAGTTCAGCATCCTGTCACTCACCTGGTGTTGCACACCCCTGTTCATCCGAGGCATCAACACAATCATCAATTCCATCACACACTGCAGCAGCAGGGATGCAGGAGTCATTGGAAAGGCACTTGAACTCCACATTGCGGCACAGCACCCCAGCTGGCTTCACTTCAGGGTCGTCCGGCTGACTGAGCACTGTCACAGTATGCAAATACTGGTGAGAAGACAGGGGAAGAGCTGGGTGTCGTAAGGGGAGGAGTGCAGAGGTGAGTTATAAAAACGAGAGTGAGCAAAGAGGATGGAAGTGAATAAGCAAGGGTCAAACTGACTAACAGACATTACCTCATCCAAACCATCATGATATATCACCTTGGTTTGAGCACCTACCCACGCATTAATACCACAGGTTCATGAAGTCCTTGTTTTCACTTTCAGCAGCACCTGATAGGTAAATGACACAGTCTTTTCCGGTCTCTGTGCAAACCTGATAGTGTCTTGATCTTGTATTGCCAACTATAAAGGGTTATGAAATCACCAATTCCCTCTCTCCTCCTTTGGTGCATTTTTTATCAACAGAACTGAACTCAAAACATGGGCAAGAGGCACCTATAATCTGACTTTATCCAACCAAATGCCTCAAGTTCTCAACTGAATTACAATTTTCAAACCACCTTGTTTTCACAATATGAATGTTTTACTGTGTATGTCCATGAATATGTGTGTGGAGACTAGAGGAGTTGACCGGAAAGAGAAGCAGATGTTGGAAAATGTATATAGCATGTCTTTTCATATGCATTGATTCATAGTAGTATATGTGTGCAGTTATTACCTTTTCTGTAGAAGGGGGGAGTATCATCTCTTAAATAACTATGTTATCTTTCGGTTTACTTATGATTACAGTCACTGTGCTTTTTATGGATGTAAAACAGTTTAAGGGTTCAGCTGCAGTAATGGTGCTGAACAAGTCCTCATGATTATCATTATCATGATTAGACCACTCAAATTACTCACAGCATCCCTGCTCATCAGAGCCATCAGGGCAGTTCTTCTCCCCGTCACACAGGTAGATGTGGGGCAGACAGGCAGAACTGCTCTTGCACTTGAACTCTATTTCCGAGTCACATGTCTGATCACAGCCAGTCTGCAACACAAACAGCATCAGTAAAGGCCTACAAAATACTGCAGCTGCTGACTCTCCAGACCAAAACATTCAGGAGGTGGTGGATAAACAAAGAAAGTTTCGCTTTTAGCTGAAGCCTTCATACTTGTATTTGAACTTGCCAGTGTATGAACCACACAAAAAATGTAGATGTGCATTACATGTTTGCAGGCATTCATTAAAAATCCACTCTGGTCCCACATAGCATCAGATTTTTTAACTTTATTAAAAAAAAAAAAAAAATTAAAAACCCTTTTTAATCAATACTTCAAAATCCAAGAATTTTCTTTTTATTCAAATTGCGGATTTCAGAAGAAAAAAAAAAAGTGGGAAGGATGGTAGTTATATCAAGAAGAGCAGGTCTCCTCTAGTGGGACGGCCTCCAGGTGTCCTGACGTCAACAGTTCCCTGTGGACTACAGTCATACGGATTCCAATAGTCTGCATGTGACTGTATACGGAGGAGTGGGGATGTCAGAGCAATAATAATGTCATCAAGGATGAGACAGCAAAAGCAAACCAGAAAATACTGTGATGAATATGTTTGTTGTTTGCTTGGGGTTGATATCGATCAAAAAGCGCAAATGTGGTATGTAGGGATTTCGATAAGCAAAATACCAAACAGTGTATTAATCTTCAGCTGGTAACCTTTTTCATACAACCAAATCTGTGTACATCTTTCTCACATATATCGTAATTACACAAAAATGTACACTTAACTAGTGCTAGTACATGTATACAAATATCAAGAAGTCTCCCTCTAAATCATATGAAAAAACAACAGATACATCTGACCAGATATTGCAGGAACTGAAATTCTCTTTCCAGGTTAGCCAAACTTTGAACTGTTAAAGTAATTCTGTTGGGACTAATTCATTCATTCATGCTAACCTAAATTTCAGCTTTTCCATTTTGGATGAGATTATCTAACTGAACCTGTACAAAGTCTGTATTCAAGCAAAATAAAACTCAAAAGTATGGAAGCACACATACACACTCTCTCTCTCTCACACACGTGTGCGCGCGCGCATACACACACACACACACACACACACACACACACACACACACACACACACACATGCACACACACACACACACACACACACACTGGTAACTTCACCCACCTCATCTGACTTGTCTTCACAGTCATACTCATGGTCACATCGGTAATCAGACGGCAGACAACGACCATTGGTGGTGCAGCGGAACTGATCAGGCATACAGCTGTCGTACTCTGAAATAAAAGTCAAACGCATCATGCAGTTTCAAATTTCATACAGATAGGTATATGCTTTGAATTTCAGCAGTCTGTCAGGTTAAAAGAAAGAAAAGATAATGTCATACCATCAAGCTATCACACCCACATGATGAGTAAGATTCCCATGAATAAGCTCAATCCAGCTGTATGCACAAGACAATCCAACTACGATATTCGCAGTCCATGCATCTGACACAGCATGCCTTTGTATAAAAAAAAAAAATTCTAGATGTCGATGGGAGATTGGGGAGAACTGAAGATGGTGTAAAAAAATAAAGCATAAAATATTTTTCTTAAATCATCAATTTAGTTTATCATAAAATAATGTCACTAGTAATCAAAATTCATATGCCCAATAGCTGAACAAACAACCTACACTGATAAACCTTACAGCCTGTTATGTACATTCAAATCTAATTCAAACTGATAAACAACTTCTTCAAGATCTTCCAGCTCACCAGTCAGTACACTAACAATAATGGTAATAAAAACAACAAAGGTTAGCTGCATGACTACAGGAAATATTTTCTTCATTAATCATACTGATGATAAACACAAAACAGGTCGTTAACAAGAGTGTCCCATGTAATTCCACTCACTACAGTTTGCTGCCGATCCCTCATCGGAGGAGTCAGGACAGTCACTCTCCCCCATCACAGTGCCACACGTTTGGGATGCAGCGGCTGGAGTTGGCACACTTGGTATGGTTACTGGGGCACGTGTGATCTGCCAGCAGCCATCATCAGCATCACACAGGAGCATACACTCTGGCATGGAGAAACTCAAAGACAGATAGGCAGAACCAAACCTGTTCAAGTTTGGGACTGTGAGCTGCTGGGTGTCTACAGAACCCTTGGTCAGATTTCGTTTAAATGAATCTATTTTGAATTTGCAATCACACAGTTTTACAACAGCTCAGATTTAGTTCTGTTGGTGACAGTCTCTCACTCTGACTTGACCTCATTTTCAAGTTCCATGAACAGCGGAACGCACTTTTAGTAACACACAGAAATTACTTCAAAAACTATATCCATTAAATCTGAATTGATACTTTATGTCACTTAGTTTTTCAACTCAGTCAGTGCTATGTTGCAAGAAACAAATAAAAGAGTGACTTTGTAATATCTTGGCTGACATATAAAAAATGCTTGCCCCTTCAACAAACCACTTTGTAATAACATGGAGAAAAAAAAAACTTGCTTCTTATTTACTGCTCATTAAACCATTTTGTAATTGTTTACTCAGCCCAGAAAAGAAAAACACTTGCCCCTTTATTACTACTCACTGAACCATTGTGTAATGAGTCTATCTAGATTTGAAAAACGCTTGTCCCTTCCTCACTTTATAACTCTATTCAGGTATGAAAACCGCTTGCCCCTTCCATGCTGCTCGCCGACTGATTTTATAATAACTCTATTCAGATGTGAAGGAGACATCTGCCACTTCCGCACGGCTTAATGCACCATTTCGTAATAACAAACTCTACCTCATATGAAACAATGCTAAATATGAAAAACAACTGCCTTTTCCTCACAGCTTACTGAACCACTTTATGATAATTATTTCTACCTAATATGAAAAACGCTAGCTTCTCCCTAACTGCCCTCTTCATGGGATTTAGATAACAAAATTCCCCAGCCCATTAGCCAGTTTTAATTTGGTTATTCTGGCTTGGTTACACCTATATCCTAGCAAACAGACCAATAGAGATACAAACAGAAGAATATTACTTATAAGAAAGAAGTTATTTTAAAGCGACCGGAGATAAACACTGATCAGTGGTACTTCAAGTTCAGCTCAACTTTCCCCAGAAATGCTCTGTGTGTGTGTGTGTGTGTGTGTGTGTGTGTGTGTGTGTGTGTGTGTGTGGGTGTGGGGTGGTGGGGGGGGGTTGTGTTTGATTGTTTATTTGTTTTTAAAAAGAATCAGAAATGAAGCAGTCACAGAGTCAATGCCTTCATATCTGTTCCAAGAAGTTGCACTTCTCTTACACTTGAATTTTAATTCATAACTGGACAATACACTGAAAGTTGTGGACTGCAAAACCTGAAAAAAAAAAAAAAATCAGCTGAGACTGAGTGCACCAGAAAAGAATGATATATGAATCAAAGCAGGTGAAAGACGTATCTAACGATATCAACATTTGACGTGGGACTACATCAGATTCTAGGCGCTGCATCCTTATTGAATCTGTACTGGTATTTTGTACAAGAAAGGAATCCAAAGCATACTGCCTCTGGCAACATTAATAAGCTTGAGTGTGCAATTAAATTTACATTTCCATGCCATACATCATCACTTTAATATCTAGTTTTGACTCTGTCATCTTTTTCAGCCTAGGCAATACAATTGCTCTGAGCCTGTTCATCAGTGAATTCAAAATCACCTCTTCCTCCACACACTCTCTATTCTTCCTTCCCACTATTTCCCCTTCTCTGCCTCCTCCTATTGCCCCTTTTACCTAAGAGTACATAACACACAGTTCCAACTCACTTCTACAGCTGTCTTCATTCTCATCACTGCCGTGTGGACAATCCTTCTCTCCGTCACACACAAACTGCAGGAAAATGCATCGCTTGGTCCCCTCGCACTGGTGCATGCCTTCCGTGCAAGTGAAGTCCTCTACAAAGCACATAACATTCTGCTGGTTGACTGACGCAGGAGGAGGAAAAACTTCACTGAACTGAACAGGGAAAATGTGACAATCATGAGAATGTTGGAAGATTTCTTGGAAACAAGAATGAAAAGAACAAAACACACTTCTGGTATAGTGAACACAGACTTCCCAGGTATTCAGTCAGAGAGAAAAAAGAACATAGAACTGTCACTTACCTCTTGTCATGAATTTCATGTGATTAATGAGTTCCATGGATAAACAAACAAGTGATGAATATCATGAAGACCAAAATATTTTCTTAACTGTATTAGTTGATACAAAAGACAACTCAACCGAATCACAGACAATAGCATGAAATAACAATAAATATTCGCGAATGAAATAAAACCATAAAATGATAATACATTAAAGCAAAGTATTAAGCTTCAGAGTAAAATTTAACAGGAAAAACTGTATCTCCTTGACAAAGCTAAAAAAAACAGCATCATATTATCTTTAAACAATAACAAACCAGTCAACCAACCCCAGATACAAAAAGAGAATCATTTCATGAAAGTTCTCTCCTGCTACAGATCAAACCAGACAGACATGCAACATGAAGGTCATAAACCTACCACAATCAGCTTCATCGGACCCATCAGCACAGTTGGGATGGCCATCACAAGTTTGGGTCTTTGGGATACACACTCCATCACTCACACATGTGAAATGACTGTTGGGGCACCGCAGTACCTCCACTGTGCCTGTTTATAAAAAAATTATATGCATTTATCTGTTAGCAGCAAGTAACAGCATGAAAATCTATCAAGTGCAGTTTACCTTCTTTTTCTTTTAAGGGCCCATGATCACTATGTTCATGTTTCTTATCAACAAGTATGTTTTTTAGATGTAATTGAACACACATGGCAGAATTGGTTTGATTTACATATTGTTTTTCTACCAGTGGAAGTCTATGATGATTGTATGTATACAACAGTTTTTCTTAAACAGATGACAAGATGTGAGCGAAATAAACATAGAATGTCTCCAAACATGTGAAGTACTGACTATGGCTACTCATATTACCTTAGAGATATACTCACAGACATAGTAATAATATTCCACTGATATGCTTCTGTAAAAGTTTGAGACCTAAAGATTTCAAAGGATTTTTCTCACACTAATATCCAATGTTGCATTTAAAAAAAAAAGCATTGTTGCTGACTTTCCTATCACATTCCTTTAAAGAAAGTATAAGGACAAACCAAAATACCGAAAAAGAGCTAAGAGAGCTAAGCTTCAAACCTCTGCTGCTTCCAGATCTCTTTTTCATGGCAGCCAAGTTCAGTCTTCATTGATATGAAATACTGCTATGGCATCTATAGTTGTGAATCTTGCCATTTCTTACCGTTTAAAACAAAAATTTCATTTGTGAAACAGGCAAATATTAACAGGCAAAAAAACATCAAGAAAATATATGTACATGAATATGCAAACAGGTTACTGCAACAATGTTTATTAATGATAAACACCCTGTTAAGGAAGACTTCCCTAGTCTAAGACCTAGTTTCCAACTGCATTTATTCATCTGTCTTTTATTGAATTTACTTTTCAGACAAGACTTTGAAGACTTGGGTCTTCTGGACATGTCTTTCTTTCTTTCTTTGTTATACTACACTTGCCTCCCAGTTACGGCTTGTTTCTCTGGAACATCTCTTTCTCTGTGTACATACTAGATTTGTGTTTGCGAGAGTATTTCTTTCTCTGTATGAGTACTAGATTGCCTTCCTATCAATACTTCCTCCCTTTAAAGACATGACTTCTCTTTTCCCTAACATTTTTGTCTTTGCCTCTACACCAAATTTACCTCCGAAACAAGACCCCCTTCCTTTTACATTCTTCTCTTCTTTCTCCTGGAACATTTCTTTCTTTGTCTTCAAACCAGATTTGCCTTTAAAATTCAGATTTCTTCCCATTTGAAACCACTTGGACTTTTGAAGGGTTGTAATTGAATGGTGTCCGCAAGACTTTGGAAACCAACATGCACTAACCTGTGCAGATATGCTGGTCACTGCTCAGCGTGCGATTAAGAGCGCAGCCACACTTGCCCTTTCCCCTGGCCCATTGGAAAGCACAAGTCGGAGCAGCGGTTGCTGTGAGCCATGCATACATGGTTACCTGTAACAATCAAAGGCCCCGTTGCAATGAATTGCTTGCTGTGCACTAGAAACAAGAAACTGCAGTGATGGAAGCCAGGAAACCATTTCATACCTAAACAAGACTCGATAAACAAAAAACAATGTGCAATTCGAAAATATTTAAGCGCAGTATCAAATGAATATACATAATATGAATATTACATTTTTTTTTTCTTTTCTTTCGAATATTTTTCTGTTTACACACACACTCACACAGACACACACTCATTCATTCACTGCCCAACACTCACTGTCAGGTACTAAAAGGTCTGAAGTGACAGCCACCATATCGAAGAGAGGCTTGCTGTCTTCGCGGAGAATGGTGACTTCCTTTGTCGTTAAGTTCCAACGACGAACTTGCCCCTTGATAGCCTCTGTCCAATACAACATCCCCTCGTGGAAAACCACTCCATAGGGATGGTCCAGGTGTTCTCGCTTGACCTCAATCTGACAACATCAAAGTCAGGGTAGATGGTCATCATTTTTTTGTTCTTGACATAACCTTACATCTACACTCTCTACGGCAAGCCTAAAATCCTGTCATTGATCTTTTTTCTTTCAAAACAGTGATGAAAACAATGAAACATTCATTTTCTAGTCTCTTTCTTTTAACGAGGATAGAGTGGGGTGGAGAGTGCGTGTGTGTGTGTGTGTGTGGAGGGGGGGGGGGACTTGAAGTTGTCCAGTTAGCATGGGTTTGGGGGAATGGTAGTCCACTTTCCTCCATGGGTGTGACGAAATTGTTGGTGTCCAGTTAGCATGGGTGTGGGGGAATTGTAGGTGTCCAGTAAGAGTGGACGTGGGGGAATTGTAGGTGTCCAGTTTGAGTGGGTGTGGAGGAATTGCAGGTGTCCAGTTAGAGTGGGCGTGGGGGAATTGTAGGTGTCCAGTTAGAGTGGGTGTGGGGCAATTGTAGGTGTCCAGTTAGAGTGGGCGTGGGGGAATGTAGTAGTGTCCAGTTAGAGTGGGTTTGGAGGAACTGTTGGTGTCCAGTTAGAGTGGGTGTGGGGAATTGTAGGTGTCCACTTAGAGTGGATGTGGGGGAAATTGTAGGTGTCCAGTTTGAGTGGGTGTGGAGGAATTGTAGGCGTCCAGTTAGAGTGGCGTGGGGGGGGGAATGTAGGTGTCCAGTTAAGAGTGGGTGTGGAGGAATTGTAGGTGTCCAGTTAAGAGTGGGCGTGGGGGAATTGTAGGTGTCCAGTTTGAGTGGATGTGGGGGAATTGTAGTGTCCAGTTAGAGTGGATGTTGGGGAATTGTAGGTGTCCAGTTAGAGTGGACGTGGGGGTAGGCAATTGTAGGTGTCCAGTTAGAGTGGGTTTGGAGGAATTGTTGGAGTCCAGTTAGAGTTGGTGTGGGGAAATGGTAGGTGTCCAGTTAGAGTGGGCGTGGGGGAATTGTAAGTGTCCAGTTAAGAGTGGGTGTTGGGGAATGGTAGGTGTCCAGTTAGAGTGGATGGGGGGGAATTGTAGGTGTCCAGTTAGAGCGGATGTGGGGGAATTGTAGGCGTCCAGTTAGAGTGGACGTGGGCAATTGTAGGTGTCCAGTTAGAGTGGGTGTGGGGGATTGTAGGTGTCCAGTTAGAGCGGATGTGGGGGAATTGTAGGTGTCCAGTTAGTTAGAGTGGAGGTGTGGGGCAATTGTAGGTGTCCAGTTAGAGTGGGCGTGGGGGGATTGTAGGTGTCCAGTTTGAGTGGGTTTGGAGGAATTGTTGGTGTCCAGTTAGAGTGGGTGTGGGGAATTGTAGGTGTGTCCAGTTAGAGTGGGCATGGGGGAATTGTAGGTGTCCAGTTTGAGTGGATGTGGGGGAATTGTAGGTGGTGTCCAGTTAGAGTGGACGTGGGGGAATTGTAGGTGTCCAGTTAGAGTGGACGTGGGGCAATTGTAGGTGTCCAGTTAGAGTGGGTTTGGAGGAATTGGTGGAGTCCAGTTAGAGTTGGTGTGGGGGAATTGTAGGTGTCCAGTTAGAGTGGCGTGGGGGAATTGTAAGTGTCCAGTTAAGAGTGGGTGTGGGGGAATGGTAGGTGTCCAGTTAGAGTGGATGTGGGGGAATTGTAGGTGTCCAGTTAGAGTGGATGTGGGGGATTGTAGGTGTCCAGTTAGAGCGGATGTGGGGAATTGTAGGTGTCCAGTAAGAGTGGACGTGGGGGAATTGTAGGTGTCCAGTTTTAGAGTGGGTGTGGGGGATTGTAGGTGTCCAGTTAGAGTGGGTGTGGGGGAATTGTAGGTGTCCAGTTAGAGTGGACGTGGGGCAATTGTAGGTGTCCAGTTAGAGTGGGCGTTGGGGAATTGTAGTGTCCAGTTTTGAGTGGGTTTGGAGGAATTGTTGGTGTCCAGTTAGAGTGGGTATGGGGGAATTGTAGGTGTCCAGTTAGAGTGGGCATGGGGGAATTGTAGGTGTCCAGTTAGAGTGGGGTGGGAGGAATTGTTGGTGTCCAGTTAGAGTGGGTGTGTGGGAATGGTAGGTGTCCAGTTAGAGTGGTGTGGGGGAATTGTAGGTGTCCAGTTAGAGTGGGCGTGGGGGAATTGTAGGTGTCCAGTTTGAGTTTGGAGGAATTGTTGGTGTCCAGTTAGAGTGGGTGTGGGGGGGAATTGTAGGTGTCCAGTTAGAGTGGACGTGGGGGAATTGTAAGTGTCCAGTAAAGAGCGGGTGTGGGGAAATGTAGGTGTCCAGTTAGAGTGGGTGTGGGGGAATTGTAGGTGTCCAGTTAGAGTGGATTTGGGGGGAATTGTAGGTGTCCAGTTAGAGAGTGGACATGGGGGAATTGTAGGTGTCCAGTTAGAGTGGGCGTGGGGGAATTGTAGGTGTCCAGTTAGAGTGGGGGACGTGGGGAATTGTAGGTGTCCAGTTAGAGTGGGTTGGGGGGAATTGTAGGTGTCCAGTTAGAGTGGGTGTGGGGGAATTGTTGGTGTCCAGTTAGAGTGGGCATGGGGGAATTGTAGGTGTCCAGTTAGAGTGGGTGTGGGGGAATTGTATGTGTCCAGTTAGCAGGGTGTGAGGGAATTTTAAGTGTCCCATTAGTATGTGTGTGGGGGAATTGTAGGTGTGCTTTTAGCTCATTCGAAGCGCCAAGTTTGCATCCAGACATTGTGATTTTGTAAACCTGTGAATGCCCACCACAAAAATTGCTAATTTTGTAGTTCATATGTATGCTTTATCATTTGGATGTTATTAATACAATATAAGATCACAGCACTTGTTTGGCCAGATTATCCTTGCCTTCAATATTATCTGATACAGGTGTGAACACTGAACCTCAATGTAGGCCAATAAGGACTTAGAATTGTGTTAAAGTCATTTAGCTACTATCATCAGCTGTAGAGTTTCTTGCCATTTTCCTTTGCTTTTTCCTCACTTCAATATCCCTTTTGCTGTCAATTCTCCATCATTCACCGTCTATGACCCCTACATGCACCCATTCAGTAATGAGGGATTGAAAACCCATCAAATGCTGACACTGATCTTTAAGTACAAGCTACCTTGGTTCAAAACTACTCTATAGGAATGACACACCTGCCCCTGCTTCACTTAAATGACAGCGTCTAGGTCAAGACTGGTAACAGCAGGCACCAAAATGGTCACAGAAACAGATACAATCAGAAAACATCACAGTTTAGAATACCAAGAAAATATGACTGAAATCAGTGTTTGCTTTACCTATTGTGTATAGTGAAGACCAGGTATGATGGCTTAGTGGTTAACACTTCATGCTTTATCAAAACCCTCCCCTCCGTTCATGTCCCCCCTTCTCCCCCTCTACAAACCACCCTCATCTCATAATTCATTATTTTGCAGTCTCACCTTCACATCGCTCCCATCCAGGTTCATGCTCAAGATGCGGTCATAATAAGCCTCTGTCAGTAGATCCGACCATTCTCCAGGTCCAGACACAGGCTGTTGGGCCACTGGACATGCTTGTCGTTCAGCACGGTGCGGCTGGAGCCATCCATCATGGCAGTCTCTATCTTAGCTTTGTAGGCTGATGGCTGCATCACCCAGTCCGTCCAGTACATCCGCCTGGGGACATGGGGAAGGGTTCAGTCCGAGGTGGGCCTGTGATAGCTTTGTGTTTGTGTTTCTGTTTGTTAATAGAACCTTTACTCTGTGTGTGTGTGTGTATACATCATCTTCATTTACAGACTAAGTGGGAGACCGAATGAAATAAAAAAAAAAATGAGAGAGTATGAGTGTGTGTGTGTGTGTGTGTGCATGTGTGTGGCGAGTGCATGTGTGTGTGTGCATGCATGTGTGCGTACGTGCATTTGCATGTGTGACTACTTCCGAAATAAGTTTGGACTGTCAGCAACCTATCACTATGGATAAGACATACCCTCAGTCGCATACTTCATTTTCTTAATGTTCAGAAATGTTTACGCCCAGACAGGCCTGTCCCATCCTATCACCTGAAATATTCCAGAATTAAAATAAATCATACCATGTTTAAAAGAAAAAGAAGAAAAAAAATCCAACAACTCACCCATTCTGAGGATCCAGAGCGATTGACTTGGGGTGAGTAAGGTTCTCACAAATGAGCCTCTGCACCAAGCTGAGGTTGGCCAGACTGGCCACAAAAATGCAGTTGAAGGCATTGTCTGTCCAGTACAAGTTGTTGCCTAGCCAGTCCACTGCCAGACCCTCACAGGTTGGGGCTCCAGCCCCTGCACAGAAAACAACAACATTTGCCGCCCTTCTATGACACACAGTGCTGTTCATCATGAACACAAAAAGCTCCAGCTCTGAGAAAGACCTGTAATGTCGGATGTGTAGTATATGAACCTCTATGCTCAGAGTTAATGAATAATTCTAAATGAAGGAATTTTCGGTAGCACTCACATGCTTCTATCATTCTAAACTTCCTAAATTTGAACAGAAACACAAACCTATCAAGAAACTAAAACTGTACTTCTTTATCAAGTGTTAGGACAAAAATTCAAGACAATCTACAATCTCTGCACAATAGATGGCATGTTTTTTTTATCTCTCAAAACAGTAATTGTCCACATACAGTAATATGATGACATGATACACGTGCGTGCGTCCATGCGTGTGTGTATATGTGTGTGTGTGCAGGTGTGTGCCTGTGTGTGTGTGTGTGTGTGTGTGTGTGTGTGTGTGTGTGTGTGTGTGTGTATGTCGGGGGGGCTGCACGTGCATACACATGGACCTGTGTGTATGTGTGCATGTGTTTATGGCAACAAAAAGTTGCCATCCTGGTGATTATCACAGGCATCACTATGATGATCATTTTCACTCAAAACAGACCTCCTGGATAGAGTACTGTGTTGTTCTGTTCAGCAGGGTCGTAATGTCCAATCTGGCGGGTGTTCACGTCTGAGTAATACACATGGTTGTTGCGTGGGTCCACGGCAACAGCCACAGGTCGAACCAGGTTTATGATGGGCTCCTGCACATCCTCCTCCACAGACGTGTCCATGGACACGCTGCGGATCATTCCTTGCTGAGCGTTGGCATACAGAAGGTAGGACGATGCCCAATCACTGCATTGAAAACATACTAAAGATAAGTCATTAATACACAATCAAATTTTGCAAGCTCACCAACAGAAAAGCTTTTATGGGAAAGTGAGGTAGAGACATTTAATACATTTAACTTAAAGGTTAAAGTCCTGTAGTCAGGGGCAATAAACTGTCAGAGATTCTATGTGTCAAACACGCGGAATTTTGGAAGACAGAGCCAGTCCCCCTCCTATAGCTTCCTTTACTGTCCCTGAGCTGGAAGGACAGAGGGAGTGTTTTCAAGCCATAAAATACTGCCCAATGGTTGTTTCAATTTCACAGTTCTAAACTCCACCCGCCAATGCTGATATCATTCCACTACAAGGCCCTCTAGAGTCAACAATATGTAAACACAATAAATCAACAGTTCAGTATATCAGTATAAATGAATTATGTAGTGACACAAATCATACTTGACAAATAAATGCAAAAAAAAAAAGTAGAATGAAATAAATTCAAATCAGACATGAAGAAATCTGTTGCACAGTGATGTTGACAAGTTTGAAATTCATCCATAAACATTCATAATACATCTTGTGGTGCCCTTAATCACATGACTTGAAAATGCTCTTGTTCGCAAATTTACACATACATGCAAATTGCATGCAAAAGTTATAATACATATGCTCACACATACATACACAAGCACAGGAGGCACACTTACGCCGACACTGCCCTCCATCTATCAGTTCAAAGCCTGTTTTACAGACACATTTGGCCACAGCTGTGGTTCCATTGCCAGGCACAGGGATACAGAAATGACTGCAGTTCTTCTGGCTGCAGATGTCCTCTCTGGCACTGAAAAGAAGAGACATTATTTCATCAGTTGTAAATTTGAAAACACTGTGCACCTTGTTATCTGATATTAGAATGTTTTTCTTGTGTTTCCTTCAGTTGAAGTGACTGAAATATGATTCATGACAATCTTTGTTTCAGATCACTCTTTTCCTATCAGGATTTGACCTGGATTTCAGTTTAAATCTTTGCTTTGGCACTTCACTTCCTACACATCTGCTTTTACTTGCTTCCAGCCCTGAATAGTCAGCTGGGGAGTCTTGATGAAACAAAAGACAGTGGCACAGGACTGCACAGTCTGATTCTCCAGCAACAGTTTCATTTATCCGAGTTAACTACTGAGGGATCTGCCTCTCCAGCAGGACTCTACTATCACAGCAGGCAAACAGTTCCTCTAAATTATTAATTTTACAAACAGTGTTAGACCCACCAATATATGTCAGTTTGCTGCCGCCCAAAGGACAAAAAATTCAATGGTTGTCCTAAGAAATGGGTACAGAATTGTGACCGAAATCACTTTGTAGCAAATCAGGGAAAAAAATACCACATGTGATATTTGGCTTTCGACACATATACACACAAAAAAATGTTACAGCTTATTTCTTTGTGTAACGCTCATTTCTTCTGAATGTTCCTCTCTCTCTCTCTCTCTCTCTCTGAAAATAAAACAAAACAAAACAAAACTATAATACTTGAAATGGACTCACAATTGGGCTGTCTGACTTGGTGGAAGACCTTAACGACATTGGGGCTGCCAACAGTGCTGGTCAGAAGAGAGGCAGGTTGCTGGTGGTCATAGCGGTGGATCTTCACAATGCTGTGGTTCTGATGATTGATCACGTACAGGTCGTTCTCGAGCAAGGACATGCTGAACACATTCAGCACCTGTCCACACACACAGCAAGCTTCTCAACTATAGCAGAATTTCCCAAGAAAGGCTTCCTCCCTTTAAAGATGAATTTCTGTCAGGAACAGGTTGTATTTCTTTTCAACTCCCAACTAAGACACCCTTTCATCCATTTGACACACCCTTGTTTTAACAGGTTCTTTTAAATTCTACTATATGGCATCCATGACTTCTTCCTCTTCCTTTTTTCCCTTTAATTCAGTAATTAATACTCTGTGTGTGTGTGTGTGTGTGTGTGTGTGTGTGTGTGTGTGTGCGCGCGTGGGCATGTACCAATATGCAACCTTGTTTGTACATGCATGATACTTATTGCAATATTCATCTTCTTATTGGTTTTATTTATGTCTTCTGCAACCTTTTATGTATCTGTAAGCGCATAGGGCTTATGATGTAAGATTAAGCACCATAAATAATAATTATTATCACTATTATTATTATATATATTCATACCTCCAATAAATATGGCCACTACATATTTCATATGACTTCACTTCACTCTTGGCTATTCCCAAAAATATTTTAAGAAACTGGAGAGAAATAGTACACATACCTAAATGATCATAAAATGTTGGAAAGAAGAAAATGTGCAACATTAAATGCTCATAAAATGTAGAATAGAAATACACTGCATAATTCAAAATGAAACATATAACAAACTCATTTTTGAATAAAGCATAGATATTCGCAAAACTCGTAATGACATTAATTAAGCAAGCACACACACACACACACACACACACACACACACACACACACACACAAACGAGCATATCCCACTAACTCATAAAATCATCGGCTCACACACACACACACACACACACACACACACACACACACACACACACACACTCTCTCTCCCTCTCACTCTCCCCCATCCCCCACCCCTTTTCACTCTTATCACAAAACAAAGTAATGACTGACATTCAATCCATGAGCAATAGTGATGCGGTGGTTTCCATCGTAGTCAATGCGTTCAATGAAGTCCAGAAAGAGTCTCCCCAGTACACATGTTGCTTGGTGAAGTCCAGCGTGATCCCATGTGGGTGAACAATTTTCTTCGAAACCAAGTTAATGAGTCGGTTTCCACCATCCAGGTCAGCACGACCTATCCTTGAACTGGTAAACCAGTCTGTGTAGAACATGTAGCTGAAATGGAACGTAAGTCCATGTTGTTAAGACTGTGCATACTTCTGTGTGGATGCATGCATATGTATGAATATGCATGTGTGTGTGTGTGCGCATATGCATTGGTCAGCGATTTTCTAAGAGCGACCACAATTTTGTGAGGTTGCAAGTATTTCTGCATCTCTATAATATTATGTGTTTGTGTGTGTATATGGGAAGGAGGGGAGTTGTGTGTGTGTGTGTGTGTGTGTGGTGTGTGTGGGTGAGTGGGTGGGTGAGTGCGTGCGTGCGTGCGCATGCGCGCGCGTGAGCGGGGGGTGGGGGGTGGGGGGGGGGTGTGGGGGTATGTGGGGAGGGTGTGGGTGGGGGGTGTGTGGGTGTATGTGGGGGGGTGGGTGGGGGTGGTGGGTGTGGGGATGCGCGTGTTGTGTGAATGTCTGTCTGTCCTCTGTCTATGTGTCTGTACATGTCTGTGTTTGTTTCTGTGTCTGTGTGTCTATGCATACGTCTGTGCATGCACTTTTTGTGTGTGTGCATGCATGCATGTGTGCTTTCATGAAATGTCGAGGAAATTCAGCATTCAAGGTTTTTAACTCTCTATTTCACAGAGGTGAAAGCGCACTTCAGAATATTTAGTTATCAATATTAATAACTATACACTCCACCATTTGTTGAAGCAAAGCTGTGAGCACACATCTGTCATCCTAAGTAAAAGCAAAATCTACCCTTTAGTAGAGCTCTGAGACAAGAATTCTGAGTAGAAATAAACTGCTCTGAGTAGCAGCACAGAAAAAAAGCTTTTTTTGCCGGGTTCAAGAGTAAAATTTTTCAACACACAGTGGTCATTTGAAGCAACAGCAAAACTCACCTTTGTGTGCTGCTGTGAGAGCCAGCTTACTTAGTAGCGAGAAGTGCCTTTATGTATCAACAGAACTCAACCTATGGTGAGAACAAAAAGCACATCTTTTGACAACTGACGTGTTATGTACAGCCAAATTCACCTTTTGACAGAATCAAGAACAAGGTGAACAAGGATGCTAAGTCTTTAAAGGCCAAGCTCAGACACCTCATTCAGTGTTAATGTCAGGTAACTCATTCAGGGCTCAGTTCAGACACCTCAGGTCAGGTAAGTCATGCAGGCTGAGCCCACACACCTCATTCAGCTGTAAACTCAGGTAAGTCATTCAGAGCTGAGCTCACACACCTCATTCAGCTTAAAACTCAGGTAAGTCATTCAGGGCTGAGCTCACACACCTCATTCAGCTGTAAACTCAGGTAAGTCATTCAGATCTTAGCTCAGACACCTCATTCTGCTTTAAACTCAGGTAAGTCATTCAAAGCTGAGCTCAGCTATGTCATTCAGGGTTACACTCAAGTAAGTCATTCAAGACTGAACTCAGCAAAGTCCTTTAGGATTAAACTCAAGTAAGTCATTCAGGACTGAGCTCCGCAGTGTCATTTAGGGTTACACTCAGATAAGTCACTCAGGACTGAGCTCAGCGAAGTCATTCAGGATTACACTCATGTAAGTCATTCAAGACTGAGCTCAGCGAAGTCGTTTCGGGTTAAACTCGGGTAAGTCATTCAGGACTGAGCTCTGTGAAGTCAGGGTTACACTCAGGTAAGTCATTCAGGACTGAACTCAGCAAAGTCATTTAGGATTAAACTCAGGTAAGTCATTCAAGACTGAGTTCGGTGAAGTCATTCAGGATTACACTCAAGTAAGTCATTCAGGACTGAGCTCAGCAAAGTCATTTAGGGTTACACTCAACAATGTCAATTAGGGTTACACTCAGGCAAGTCATTCAGGACAAAGCTCAGTGAAGTCATTTAAAATTAAACTCAGGTAAGCCACTCAGGACTGAGCTCAGTGAAGTCATTTTGGGTTACACTCAGGTAAGACATTCAGGTCTGAGCTGAGTGAAGTCATTCAGGGTTAAACTCATTTAAGTCATTCAGGGACTGAGCTCAGAGAAGTCATTCAGGGATAGGCTCAGATACCTCACTCAGAGCTGTGCCATGATCCCTCATTCATGGCTGAACCTATATACCTCCTCCAGGGCTATGGCACTACTCACCCTTTGGTGGGGTCCAGAGCGAGGCTTTTGGGGCGGGAGAGGTCGGTATGGATGACTGTCTTGCAAAGTTTGCCGTCACTAGTGCAGACAAAGATCTGTTCCCTCACATCGTCAGCAAAATACCAGTTGCCCGATACCCAGTCCTTAGCCACTTGTTTTATGACTGAAACATCAAAAGAGTAGTCATATTCATGAGCTACTAGGGAAGCTCCACCAGAGGTGAACAATGGCACAAATTCTTTGAAATAAAAATCTTCAAACTGTTGATTTTGATACATGTATTAGGATCAAACCAACTTACTCATACCAGCTGATCTGCAGACATCTCCTTGGGAGAGGAGAGGGGGGGAAGAAAGAGAAGAGTAAAGGGGAGCAAGTTCAAAGGAGAAGAAAAGCAGAAAGTGTGGAGGGGCTGTGGAAAATCAACAGATCAAAATCAGATGGATGAACGAATCGGAAAGATCCCAGTCATACTCAGTAAGCTTGACAGAGCTAAGATTTGGAAAAAAAATTTAAGTGCTTGTTATCTCTAGAGTTTTAATAGCATACAGGTAACTGTATTGGCCATGTGAAAACAGTGATACCTCCCACTAAAGACCTTCTGAATGAAATCTCCCTTCAAAGAATCCCCACTCCATCCCCCCGGTTTCAGGTGATTATTGAGTGGTTCCCCTTTATCAGCAATGTGAAAGTTTGTGATCCAACATGGCAAACAAATATCGCCTTAACAAAAAACACAGAACATACACTGAAAACACTAGAGATTTGTCCACACCCCATTCACCCCAACATTAACCCACCAGAAAGGACAATCCACCTGACCCTCAAGCAAACTATCTCCTTGCACACACAGACCAGCAGCAAGAATTGTCTCTACCTGAGGCAGCATCATTGCCCTAAGCGAAAGGTTTCACATTCCTGACGGGAACATCAACCTCATCCATGTTCACTCGTCCTGCCTTCTCCTTCCCACTCCACCCAGTCTTCTCCACCTCCACCTCCTTCCTCTCTTCTCCCACCTCTTCCCCATTGAATGAGTTTGATCATCCTAGCTGCCACTCTGCCCTCCACCCAGTTACCACCAGAACCCCCACAGTTTATAACATCAAAACCACAAGATACTGGGGGAATGACAAAGAGCGATGAAAAAGAAAAATAAAGCACAATAACACTGAAAGAGAGAAAGACAGACAGACAGAGACCAGAGAAGTCTCAACATTCCGTAAGGCAATGAGAGACAGAAATCTTTAAAAAGGGAGAAGAAAACAGGCTATAAGACATCTGGATAGAGTCAAGCAAGTACACAAATCTATTCAAACCAGACAAGCCAAAGTGGTGATATTGCTAATAGCGTATAAACATAAACCTACAGCTGTTGACTGACACCATTTCAAAGGCAGGAGTCGCACAAACACATTGTGGTGAACAGATTGTACACACAACAAAAAACACATACACTGATATACACACATTATACTGTGAATAATTGGTGATGCACACAAACATATTACTAACAACAGGTAGTATACAAAAATGATTTGTAAATAACAGGGGATGCACATATATTCCACCCCCAAAAGTGGGTGCACACAAATACTTTGTCAATAAAAAATGAGACAAACAAACATACTGTCAATACAAAGTGATCACAAACATCCTATCAATGATGGGTAGTGCACACAAACATACTGTCAACAACAGGTGGCACGCACAAAACATACTGTGAATGATGTGTGATGAACACCTACTATATAGTCCACAACAGCTGAAAATAATAAGCCAGTCACAAAACCTACAGTCAATAAGAGCTGGGGCAAACAAATACATTGTAAATCACAGGCCATGCACACAAACATATTGTGAATGACAGGCTATTCACAAAACATACTGTGCACTCACCAAACAATATGAACAACAGATGGAGCATTCCACAAATACCATGTGAACAACATATTGTAAATAGCAGGTAACCCATACAAAAGATGCTGTTAATGACAGGCTATTCAAAAGAACACACTGTAAACAACAGGTGGCGTACATAAACATACTGTGGAAAGGTGATACACACTAGCACTCTGTCAATGAAGATGATACAAATAGACAAACTGTAAACAAAAGGTGAAGCACATAAACACGGAAGGGAAATTTTCTTTGAGGCAGGGAACAGTAAACAGAAATAACAAACAAGTAAGGCACTCTTGCTTCCATGATGAAATATCCACAGGGCAGTATCTCCAAACGAATGCTGTTTGCAATACCAAATCCCTAGCAGATAAGAACACAGCACACAGAACAAGCAAGGAAACATTAAAAAAAAAAAGAGGATGTTTCGAGCTTGCACATCTACCCTTTACATGACACATCTACACAGCAACAACAAGAAGAGTAATGAACAAACACAAATTAACATATATTCAAAATTGGCACAGCCTTTTCTATCTTGAATAATATAGTCAACAAACACACAGACCCAGCTGTAACAAATACAGGTAACCTTGGTTTGATTGGTATGAAGGCAAATCTTAAATGAGGCAGAGAACAGTAAACAGAAATAACAAACAAGTAGGGTTATTCTTGCTTCCATGATGAAATATTCACAGGTCCATAACTCAGACAAATGCTGCTTGCGACACCAATTCGCCGAGCAGAAACGACAACACAGAGCACACAGAACAAACAAGGAGACATCCCCAAAAACGGATGTTCCAAGTTTGCACATGCCCCCTGTAAGTGACACATCTACATTGTTATAACAACTGAAGAAATAAACAAATACAAATTAACATAAACACACAAACATACTGTAAACAACAGACAGAACACACACGAACATACTGTCAACAAAAGATGGAACACACAAACATACTATGAACAACAGAGATGGAGCACCTAACCACACCATCAGCAACAGACTGAATATACAAACATATTATCAACAACAGATTGGAACACATAAATATATTGTCAACAACAGAAGAGCGCATAGATCTATTGTCAGCAATAGATGGAGCACACTATCATATTGTCTGTAACAAATCGATTACATAAAGACACTGTCATCAACAGATGGAGCAAGCAAACAGGGACTGGACCATGAAAGGGCCAGTGGACACAAGGTTGTTGTCAGGAGCTGCTCTTCAGTCTTACAGTTTTGGTAGGCACGAAGGACATGTGGAGAGGGTAACTGAGCCATCATCGAGCACTTCAAAGACCACAGGTCCCTGGAGAAGGCATGAACCTTATTCACTATACAAGCAGAAGTAAGGTAACCTAAAAGTGTTATCAACCTAAAAGCATTATTTCAGGGTAAAGTTCTTAACACAGCATTCAGCGAGTGACTCAGCTCCCCAGAGGCCAAATATTCCGGAAGTGGTGGTAGACTCCGCTTGGGGCTCCTGCTGGTTCCAGCAGTCCCTAACGAGCAATGTATTGCAAGCTCTGAAAGGGTCAGGTCATAGCTGATGTCAGGGTCTTTCCCCTTAAGTGTGAACAATCTTGTGATGACTGACCTGCCTGGTTCACTTTCATCTCATAAAGGTCCACCAGAAAATGGGCCACATCTTTAATTTCAGCCAAAGCCAGAGAGATCTCAGCCTGACTGCACCATCTAGAGATTTTCTACTTGTTGTCCTACACTTTCAGTGTGGATTGACCAACCATGATTTTCTCCATGCATGAAGGGCAGAACTACCTCTGTAGAGATGAATCACCTGGTATGAAGCTTAGCAGAGAGAGAGAACACAAGGTGTGCATGCCACTTGCTCCCCCTAGGTTGAGAAAGCAAATCCAGACTTTCAGGACGGGGAATGGGAACCTTAACCAGCAGACTGAACAGGAGGCTGATCTACCTCTTTGTCCATTTGAGCAAGAAAGAACAACCTTTCTCTATAATCCTTGTTTAGAACTGAAGGAAAACGAGGGGAGGGAGGAAATGTGTGCCCAAACATATCTTCCCATGGATTTGCCAACACATCCTGAGACCTCATGGGTCTAGAGTGGGGGATACCAAATACTGGAAGTTTTTTTTTGTGTGTTACCTGATGGCAAATAGGCTGATGATGTGAGGGGTGGTAGGAGGAGGAGGGGATCCAACAGCTTGGCACATCAACCTTAAAATGCCTTTGCTCAGCATTCTTCTCAAGGCAGAACCAGATCCTTCCTGGAAAGAGAGTGTACTGGGACGTTCAGTTTGCCCAGACGGATGATATCCTGGCAAGAACACTGTTGAACTTCTCAAGGTTTGTAAGAAAGCCCAAAGAGGAATGGGTCTACTCAAGAAGTAAAAGATTCTTGTACAGGATCTCCAAATCCTGGATTTTTGTGGAAAAGGACATTAAGGTATGTTAGACGACATGAACCGATTCTTGTCTCACCTCCAAACAGACTGTCTTTAAATGAAAACCAAAGGGCTGCGAGACAGACTGAACTGATAAGCCCTGAAGACCTGAAGGCAAACACCTTCGCTGGAATGCTGAGGAAATACCTTTGGGGCATCTGGTGAATAGGAATATGGAAGTATGTGTCAGACTGATCTAGGTTTACAGCCCTATCTCTAGAAGACTTCAAACGGTCTTCATGGTGAACCCCATGAGGGAGATTAAGACACAGACTATTTAACAGATAAAAGAGATACAGTCGATCACAGGCCTCCATTTGTCATTTTCGTTGGTACTAGAGGCAGAATGACACACACACACAAAAAAAAAATCCCATAAACCACTGAAAACCTATCCCTTTCAAATGAAGGAATCCACCTCCTGACAAGAAAACAAGACTTCGCTAGTTCAATAGAAACACTGGGATTTATTCCTGAGGATGAAAATAGACACAACTATCAATCTGGGCCCTGAGATCAAACCTTCCCCGAAGTCAGAGTGTGCTGCTGCCCATGTGACGGGGTAATCAAAAAACGGTCACACATATAATGTTCTCATCCCCAGCTGATGCATTTGTACCACAGTTTTCAAGTACTCTGGCTGTTTGGATGATCCCTGGAGTCTTTTAACCAGGGTACAACAACAACAACAACAACAACAACAAACAGATCAAACCCTGCAGTAGGAGAGGATGCAGGAGACCTTGAAAGAGAAATACAACTTGAACTAAACAGACTGTTGTCCTCAAAAGGTCAGACAAGGGTAGGGAAAGAAGAGTCAAGACAGCCAGCCAAAAACAGCTGAGTGGCGGGAGGAACATTAGTCTCACAAACTCTATCACAGACCTTCAACACGTCTCACAGAAAAGAGAAGACCCCTGACAGGGGATAGATAGACCTAAGTGCACAGTGAGTCCAAAAGACTGCTTTTCTAAACCAGAGAGAACTGAGAAGACCCGAGTAAAGGGGGCAAAAGCACAATAGATGCCCCAGTGGCCGAACCTTCAGCAAGGCAAAAGTTCATTGAAGGGAATCCTCAAAGACAGTCCCTTTTCCAAGGAAGCACATGAGAGAGAGGACAACTCTAGAAACAACATTGTGCAGAGATGACATCCGCTAAATGGCACACATGCTGAAAAGTACAAACCACGTTAGAACACTTTGGGTTTGAAAACAAATGTGGAGAAACATGGGTCAGGGTTCAAACAGTCCACTAAAGATGACAAGTAAGTGTCCCTGGTGATGGACTTAAATGAGGGGGTATCCAAGAAAGGCAAAAGTGGGAATTGACAGCAGCCTGAATCAAGGCAACACAAAACTGCAGTGCTTTCTTGTACACCCCCAACCTAGCAAATCACTGGAAATTTCAAATAAAGACAGTTTCACATGTACCATGTGAGAAGGAGGAGGAAATGGGACAAAATAGGAATGCAGGGGGGGGGTGGGGGTGGGGCTGGGGGTCTAGGACAACAACAGAGACCAGACAGTGGAAATTGCAGTTCTCACAAAAGAGTCCTCTGAATTTGGAACTAATGCACTGAAATATCTTAAATCAACTTAATCACATAGTTCATCAACGTCATCACTCATGCTACATTTGTTTGCAATCTCACTGAACATACCGATCATGATGGGACTAATCATGGTTAAAAGATGCTAAGGCCTACCAGCCAGTGTTCACCACGGCTTGCCCTTTTGCAACAGAGACCCCTGTTGAATCTCCTTACAAAAGGAAACTGTCCAACCCTGAGCCTTGCTGTGGAAAATAATAAAACATCACCCCAATGAAAACACCTGCCCCAGCTGCTCTTCATCATTTTTCAGGTACTAAGGGAGTCAAGAGTGCAGACAGGGTGATGATCAGACACTAATACTAGTTCGGCGTAGCTAGGAAAAGCAGGTGTCTTTCTGGCTAAAAGTGACTGACTGATCTGAAGGTTTATACAGTTATCAAACTCTAAACTGAATTTCACAAGTTGTACGGTATGAACGGGGCAGTTTACCGCAAGAAATGCAGGAATCAAAGAGCGTCCGCTCTAAGGCACCACTTGTGACATGACGGACAGACATCTGACTTTGTTTCCGAAGCAGAGAGCTTAGCAAACGATGAAAGAGAACCAAACAGTACAATGACAGAGCTACTGAATGCTAGAGAAAGGCAGTAACAGACCACAATTTGCGGACATTTTCAGACGAAAATATGAAGGAAGAGAGAAAGAAGCTTCCTAGTCCAAAGTAAAAGTGAGCTTAAAAGGCCACTTGAGAGGATCTGTGAGCACCAAAAAAATATGTCCGAACTCCAAAGAAATGTGTTGTGTGAGCGTATGTGTGTGCGTGTGTGGGTGCGTGCGTGTGTGAATGCGCACGTGCGTGCGTGCGTGCGTGCGCATGTGCGTGTGTGTGCATGTGTGTGCGCACCTGTGCGCATGTGTGTGTGTGTGTGTGCATGTGTGTGTGTGTGTGTGTGTGTGTGTGTGTGTGTGACAGGTTGGGAGGGGTGGAGGCTTGTGTTCCTTCACCAAAGTCCTTCTCCTGGTGAGTCATGAAGTCAACTCACTAAGGGAATTCACTCTTTCACTCTAGCTGGTTAAGGTGGCATGGTTAGCTCCCTGCTCGCCCAATTTTGTTTTGGGGGGGAATCCCGATAATGTGGAAATGTTCAAAGCCAAACAGGGACAGGGCATTGGCTTGGACAGTAAGAATGAGGAAAACGAAGCTTACAAAGATCCCCAGGTATGCAGTTCGCATAAACTGCTTTCCGTTCACACTCTTACTTGGTCACTGTCGACATCAAGTTTTTCGCTGGAAGCATAAGTTTTTCTTTTCTTTTTCTCGCTTGTCATTTCTTACATGAAAAACAACACATTTACATGATCCTGCATACTTTTCATTCCTTGAAAACATATACAGACATAAAGGAGACCAGCTGAAAATTCATCACACAATACAAAGCAAGACAATATCCTACAATACTAGCAATATAAACATGTAACTTACAGTCCAGGTTGAACTGCATGGAGATGTTCCACTTTGCACTGCTGTTGTTTGCCAGAGCACAGGTCAATGGTGACCCATAGGACAACTGAAAATCATCAAATGTATTTCTGTCTCAACAACGTTTCTTTCGATTTCATCATTTGGCACAACATGCAGCCAAATGTCCAGCGTCAATGTGCACTTCTTGATTCAAATAAAAGATGCCCTTCCTTTTCAGACAACAAGATCTTGTTACAAAATTCAGGTAAAATAAACTGATACATTTATTTCTCTATGTTCAGTTAAACCACACGCAAGCATACATGCATGAAGAGAGAGGGTTGGAAAAAGGGGGGGTGAGAGAGAGAGAGACACTGACTGACAGACAGACTGACAGGCAAAGACAGAGAGTTTTCGATACAATTTACAAAAATATGATACCAATATTTTGTATTAAAAAAAAAAACAACAACAACAACAGCACATGAGGAACCAAGACTGAGCGAGCTGTCCAAAAGCTATAAAACTTAACCAACAGACAGGTATAACTCACCCAGCAAATGGAATTTTTGGCATAATGGAAATCCAAAGCAGATATCATTTTGGCATGGAAGTCCAGTGTATAAAAACTGACAGGCTTGGCAAGTCTTTTGAAGTGCAGCTGTTGGATTTGTGTGTGATTTGCCAGAATCAGAGTGGGGTCTGGCAAGTCTGAAAAACACACAAATATTCACATATACACAATGGTGCTATTTCGTTTTCTTCTTTTTTTTCTTTCTTTTTTTTTTTCTGTTTCATCTTCTGAGCCACTCAAATGACACTGCACCTTTGCTGCTGCTCATTCTGGCTCCCTATCCACAGCACAGACTGGTATGTCCCACCACAGCCTCAGCAATCCACAAGGAGCAATCAATGTAAAGTCATCATGGGACAACCCACTGTACTGCTGCCAAGTCATCAATGGTGTTCAGTGGTGACTGTTCTGATCCAACATATGCACCACACCACCTGTTAAGCCCCCTACTGACAACAGTAACAGTGCCCATGAGTCTGCTGGTACCAGTGACCGTGACAGAACATCACTTGGGAACAAACGTAACAGCAAATCAAAACTGAGGTCACCATGAGAACATGGCATGAAGGGACACAGAATTTGAGACTTTTTTTTTTCAAGCTGATCAATGAGGATGAGGAGGATGCTGATTTTCATATCTCAGCATCACCCAGGCCTGCGAGATACAGGCACCTGCAGAGTTGGTCAGGAAGTTTGAAATTACACTCTCAGAGGCACATCTATTAAGTGATGAAATCCTACCTAGTCCTCACAATCAAGCCATAACAAACTCAACAGTAGGTATGAGCTGGTCGAGGCAGAAAAATCCCCCCCAAATATATGATTCTGACAGGAATCAAACTCATGATCTCTCTGCCGATTATCTCTCTTTCATCTTTTTCTGATGCACTGCTTCACTTCAGAGAAATAAATGGTCCATGTGCATACAGAACTAGTTTATTTCTACTCCCAGCAAATCCCCCTCCCTTTCTCATCCTCCACATCTTCCTGGCCTTAGACTACTTCCCATCCGTTGAAGACAAAAAATGTGAAGAAAAAAAGATGTGGGAACAAAGGACTGAACCGCATACTTGCAGGTCTTCAGTCTAACATTCTCCCAACTGAACTAGCGCAGCTAACAGTAAACATTTGTTTTGTTTTGTTTTGTTTCTTTTATCCATTCAAGTGCCACGGTGAGGCATGTTTGACCCATCTGATTTAGAAATCTGATGAAAACTGTAAATTTGTAATAGAAACAACATGCTTTATATAATAGATTTTTTGCTCATCTGTTGACTCACTGATTAAAAAAAAAGTTCCATTGACAACTCTTTCATTGCCATTTTATCAAGATTATATTTTGAATAAAGGTGGTTCTCTTGTAGTTCATGAATCTAACCAAAAAAAAACCACACAAACCTGTCTTTGCTAACAGATACTTGGTAACTTGAGTAGAAAAAACAAACATAAAACAGCCCTAATATAATGTGAATGTGTGTGTGTGTGTGTGTGTGTGTGTGTGTGTGTGTGTGTGTGTGTGTGTGATGCGCGAGTGTGTGTGTGTGTGTGTGTCTATCCCTGTGTCTCTCTCTGTGTGTCTGTGTGCACATGCGTGCATGTGTGTGCACATGTGTTGTGTGTGCCTGTGTGTGTGCGTGAGTTTTCTGTGTGTGTCTTTGCTTTCATAAGCAAATGCACTCTTCTTCTATACCATGAAAGTCACCATTTTGATTTTCTCTCTCTGAAAATGCATGATCTGCTTTACACACTGCTCTCTTATCCCTTCCCCTCCTGTGATCTGCTTACGCAACAGATTTTACAAGAAAACAGTTTCTTTACTCTTACTTAAGGGCTTGAACAGGGTTTTTCTGTTTAAATAAATCCCTAAACTTTCCCAAACCACTCTGATTATTTTCAAAACAGATTCCACCAACTGCATTTCCATGATCACTTTTATCAGTATGATTTTTTGCACAAATCAATAATCAGTGAAAAATCTTGATTTCCTTTGCAAAACTTGTTAAGTGTATTGATAGTAAAACAGTCCATTTCTTGTCTCTATTTCTAATACTTATATTCCTTCCCCATCCACCACCCAATCCCACCACTACATGAGCACAATTTGTTCTCCTGAATGGTTTTTAAAATATTCTATAATTGTTCACTTCCCAAATATGTACAAACACTTCTTTCTTCCAAACCTTCTCACATGTTTTCAGAACCTAACATCTTAAACAAACAGAGCCAGATACATCTTCCATTTGTCACACTCTCAAAATGATTGGTTAGCACAGGTCACCATTACTGAACTTCACGATCACAAACTTCCTCTTCTGCCGCACATTCCTTATGGTAAAAACATTATGTTTGAGATGTTAATCACATAAACCATTATTCAGAATTCCATTACTACGAAAGTTTACCTGGGCTGACATAGCATCTGGACTTGGACTCCATTTTAGTCTCGGAGGAGATGTTGTGTAATTGGGAGACAAGTGCACTGGTAACCAGGGTCATGGTTCACACACTTCTGATCGCAGTATGCATCATACTGGCATTCGTTGATATCTGAAAAAAAAAAAACACATGAAAAACCAATGGCTCTGAAAAATCCAATAGGGACTTATGTGTGTCTACA